>PVJS01010232.1:0-48521 GCA_004027185.1 Glis glis | reverse complement strand
TGAACCCAGATCCTCCGGTCTCCGCCTCCCAAAGTACTGGGATTACAAGCGTGCGCCACCACGCCTGGCTAATTGTATTTTTCTTACTGCTTTCAATATTTCTCTTTTTCTTTTGACTACTGTGTGTCTAGGTTTAGATTAGTTTGTGTGTGTGTGTGTGTGTGTGTGTGTGTGTGTGTGTGTATGTATGTGTGTGTTTATCTTACTTGTGGTTCATTAAGCTTCTGGAATTTGTAGTGGTGAGTCAGAGTCCAGGCCAAAATCTTATGTGTAGTCTTTCTGGCCCAATCATGGGCAATTACAAAGTTTCTCCTGGCAGCCAGGGAAAGCAGCTTTTTCCACACCAGACTTGATGAACAAGCAATACATTACAGTTTTCGTAAGGAAGTTGGAGGGACTCAGATGCCCTGGCCAACCATGCTTATATACATATGTGAATTTCTAGCCCAGGTTCCTCCATTCAGAGGCCTCCTTACTGGGTGACTCAGCTGAGACACTTTTCCCTACTCTGTCTTACTACTTTTTGTTCCTTCCTCCTCTCCCTACCCCAGCTTCCCCTCCCTTCCATAGAAAGGCAGGTACCTTTTGTTGAGGGGTACTCAGCAGTGAGACATCCCTCTAGCTGCACTCAGTGTTGCTGTCTTCCCCGTGCTATCACCCAGTGGGAAAACACTAGAGAGTTGGCACCTTTTTCTTTTTTTGTACATGCTAGGGGCAAGCACTCTACCACTGAGCCATACTCCCAACCCTTGGCACCATTTTCTTTTGCCTCTTGCCCACACTATTGCAGTAAATGAATAAAAGGTTTTGTTATGATTTGAATATAGATTGTCCCCTGGAAATGCTCATGTATTGGTGTATTGATCTCCATAGTCATAATACTAAGTTACAGTTCCATCAACAGTGTGTAAGAGTTCCTATTTCCGGCATCCTCACCAGCATTTATTTGTATTCTTGATGATTGTTATTCTAATTAGAGTTACGTGGAATCTCATGGTAGTTTTGATTTGTATTTCCCTGATTGCTAATGATGTTGAACATTCTTACATTCTTTTCGTATATTTATTGGCCATTTGTATTTTTTCATTTGAGAACTGTCTATTTAGTTCAATAGCCTATTTTTAAATTGAGTTTTTTTTTAGTGTTAAGTTTTTTTGACATTTTTTATATGTTTTAAATATTAGTCCTCTATCAGAGGAGTAGCAGGCAAAGATTTTTCCCCCCATTCTGTGGCTTCTCTCTTCAGACTCTTTACTGCATCCTTTGCTGCACAGAAACTTTTTAATTTGATGGTATCCTATTTATTGATTCTTGATTTTATTTCCTGAGCTTAAGGGGTCTTATTGAGGAAGACTCTACCAGTGCCTATATGTTGGAGAATTGGTCCTATGTTTTCTTTGAATAATTACAAAGTTTCGGGTTTAATTTCTAGGTCTTTGATCCATCTTACGTCGACTTTTTTGCAGGATGAGAGATAGGTTTAATTTCATTCTTCTGTGTATGGATATCCAGTTTTCCCAACACCATTTGTTGAAAAGACTCTTTTCTACAGTGAATGTTTTTGGCTTCGTTGTCAAAAATCAACTGATTTTAAGTGTGAAGGTTTGTTTCTGTGTCTTCTATTGTACTCTATTGGTCTATAGATCTGCTTCAGTGCCAATACCATGATGTTTTTGTTACTATAGCTCGGTAGTATGATTTGAAATCAGTTATTGTGATGCTTCCACCATGGTTCTTGTTGTCAGGATTGCTTTGACTATTTTTTTTTCTTCCCTATGAATTTTAGGACAGTTTTTTCAAGCTCTGTAAAGAATGAAATTGTTATTTTAATAGGGATTGCATTGAATCTGTAGATAATTTTTAGTAGTATGGTCATTTTGACAATATTTATTATGCCTATCCAAGAATATGGGAGGTCTTTAGTTCTTCAATTTCTTTCTCAAGTGTTCTATAATTTTCATTGTAGAAGTCTTTTACCTCCTTGGTTACATTTATTCCAAAGTATTTTATTATTTTATGTTAGACTATTGTGAATGTAATTGTTTTCCAAATTTCTTTTTCAGTGGATTGGTGGTTGGTATATAAAAAAGCTATTGATTTTTGTAAGTTGATTTTATACCCACCTACTTTGATGAATTTGTGTATCAGTTCTACAAGTCTTTTGGTTGAGTTTTTTGGGCCTTGCCCCTAGTATAGATTCATGTCATCTGCAAACAGAGATAATTTTACTTCTTCTTTCCCTATTTGTATCCCTTTTATTTCCTTCTCTTGCTAAATTGTTCTGGCTAAGATTTCAAGAACAGTATTGAATAGGAGTGGTGATAGTGGGCATCCTTGCTTGTTCCTGATTTTAGAGGAAACAGTTTCAATTTTTCCCTCTTCAGTATGATGTTGACTTTGGGTTTATCATATGATGCTGAGGTAACTTCCTACTATCCCTAATTTCTTTAGTTTTTTTTTAATATACTGTGTGTTGGATTTTGTCAAATGCTTTTTCTGCATCTATTGAGATGATCATGTGATTTTTATCATTGCTTTCTATTTATGTGATGAGTTTCACTTATTGACTTGCATATATTGAACCACCCTTGCATCCCTGGAATGAAATAAACTTGATCATGGTGCACAATCTTTCTGATGTGGTTTTGAATGCCAATTGCTAGTATTTTATTAAGAAATTTTGCATCTATGTTCACCAAGGATTTTGGTCTGTAATTTTCTTTTTTTGAGGCTTCCTCTTTTTTTTTCTTAACTTGGTTACTCATTCTGTTTATTGCATTGAAAGAAAGGAATACAAATGTCTGGTTAAGTGCTACACACTGACATGGAAAAGGTGTTATTAAATAAAACAAGAAAAATCCTGGTAAAGCAAATAAAAGTTAATGTAGATTCAATTTTTTGAACAAAAATTTTGAAGTCATTTAATATACCATACTTTTATAAAATAAAAGTCAACAAAAGAGTGTTTTGTAAATAATTAGTAGAACAAGTGAAAATAAATATCAAAGACCTGAAATTTTTCTTTATTTGGTTTTGGTATCAAGGTGATACTGGATTCATAGAATGAGTTTGGGAGTATTCCATCTCTTTCCATTTCCTGAAATAATTTGGGGAGCAGTGGACTTAGTCCCTTTTTAAAGGTCTTATAGAGCCGGGCGTGGTGGTGCACGCTTGTAATCCCAGTACTTTGGGAGGCGGAGACCAGAGGATCCGGGTTCGCGGCCAGCCTCAGCTCTTTCTCCCTCTCTCTCTCTCTCTTTCTCTCTCTCTCTACTTAGTGAGGCCCTCCGCAACTTTGTGAGACCCGGTTTCAAAATAAAGTATAAAAAATAGGGCCGGGGGTGTAGTGCGGAGGTAGAACGCCCCTGCGTTCAATTCCCAGTACTGCAAAAAAAAAAAAAAAAAAAAAAAGGTCTTATAGAATTCAACTGGGAATGCATCTGGTCCTGGGCTTTTCTTTGCTGGAAGGATTTTATTACATCATTAATCTTTTTTTGTTTTTGTTGTTGTTATTTTTCTGTTTAGGTTTTCTATATCCTCTTGGATCAATTTAAGTAGGTTGTATGTGTCTAGAAACTAATCAATTTCTTATAGGTTTCTGATTTATTAGAATATAAGTTTTCAAAATAGCTCCTAATGATTCTCTGAATTTCCATGCTGTGTTGCTATCTCCCTTTTCAGCTATTATTTTTTAAATTTGGGTCATTTTCCTCTTTCTTTTGGTTAGCATCAGCAACAGTTTATCAATCGTGTTTATCTTCTCAACAAGTCAACTTTTCATTTGATTGATCTTTTGTATTTTTATTCTCAATTTTATTGATTTATGCTTTGATTTTAATTGTTTCCTTTATTCTACTGGCTTTGGGACTAATATGTTCCTGTTTATTTATGGCCTTGAGATGCATGACTGGGTTGTTTATTTGGAAATTTTTTTCTCTTCTAAATATGGGCACTCAATGCTATAAAATTTTATCGTAAAATGTCTCATAGTATCCCAGAGATTTTGGTAAATTGTCTTCATTTTCATTTGATTTTAGGAATTTTTAAATTTCTCCCCTTATTTCTTCTATGATCCAGTCTTGATTCAAAAGTGTATTGCTCAATCTTCATGTATTGGTGTAATTCCTCTGTATGTTTTGCTGCTGATTTCTAATTTCAGCCCATTATGATGGAGAGCTCCTGGATTCCCCCAGTAGGCAGCTTCAGCGTGGGCTTGTCCAAACGGTCCTGCCTCTCAGCCCTCTGCTCACCAGTTGAGAAGCATGGAACTCTTTTCAGACATCTGCTCATTGTGTGGTTTCTACTTTGTGCTTTGGCTAAGTTCAGATTGTCTTTCTTCTGCTAAGTTTGGACTGCTTTTCTACTCTTGCTAAGAAGCAGTATGGCCACTGGTTCAATTCTGAGGCATGGAGCAACTGGTGTGTGCTGCCTTCCTCTATTCTGCCATTTCTTAAATCTATAAAATTGTTTTAAATCACTTAAAAGAAGAATTTTTAAATTCTCTATTGATATTCTTTATTTGATAAGATGTTATTATGTTTTCTTTAGTTCTTAATGTTGTATTCTTTAGTTATTTGAAAATATATTTATAATAGCTGCTTTAGAATCTTTCGTCCAATTAGTTTAATATCCAGGCTTCCTTAAAAGGTAGTGTCTACCACTTGCTTTTGTTCCCTTGACTATGGGTCACATTTTCTTCTCTCTTTGAATATCTTATAAATTTTGTTGAAAATTTTACATTTAAAATAATACAGTGTAGCAACTTTACAGTGTAGGACTTATTGCTTGCTTTTTGATTTTTTTGTTTATTGATTTGAATGGGCTGGTTTAGTGCATCTATTTTTTTTCAGTAAGAAGTCTCTCTGATGTCACTCTTCAGAGGGTGCAACCATACGTATATACATAGTCTCCTTAAGTGCCAGGGGCAAGGGATCTCTGATTCCAGCTGAGCTCTGTTAATGGTCCATTTCTCTGATTCCTCCATTAAGTTTTGAGCTGGTCTACCTCTACTGGTATAATATTTGGCTCTTAGCCACCAATAATTGCTATCTATCTGCTGTACTTTTTGGCAGTGTTCTGATGTATAACTTGTCTATTCCAATTAAAGCCCAATTCATTTGTAAGAGCAAGGTATTGTCAGTTTGAGCCTCTCTCTGATCAATGAAAGCTCTCCTATTTCCTAGATTCATTTGGTTAAACTACTCTCTGGTCTCGCATTTTGCTTGTTGCTTTTAGTATCCTGGAGTTCCCAACCATTTCTTAATTGCTCACCACCAATGTTGCCACTATTTCCTATAGTGCTTTTAGGACCCATTAGGTCCTTCCTCATGCTTTGTACCAAGTAAAGTCGCATCTATTTAGAGAGCTCACATGATTGTTATTATGCCCTGCCTTTCTTCTTGGGCATAATGTCTGTGCTAGTTCACGAGGGCTGCAAACAAGGAGAGTGTCCAGTGTGACACCTTTGTTCTCTAAGTTGGGTGACAGGTTAGGATGGTAACATCTAGTCTTTTATTGCTCATCCTGATGTAGAACTTCAATCCCATTGGGTAGTTGGGGCAACCCAGGCCTACTTAGCACTATCTACATTATGTAGAGCTTTAACCCTATGAGTAGAATGACGGTGGATGAAGGGACCCCAATTGTCTCAAATGTACCTGCTTGGATTAGTGATTTTTCAACATGAAGCTTAGGGGAAATGAGAGATGTTTGGTGTCTGCCCACCAACTGTAGTCCTAGTTAAGAGCTGGGGTTGGAGTAGTGGTATGGAGTGATGGGAGGGGTCATGGGTCAGCTACCGTCATTCATTGCATGATTATGCATCATTAGATGATTTTGCAGTTGTGTGAATATCATAGAGTGTACTTACACAAACCTAGATAGTAGAGGTCAATTACTTGACATGGAATTTTGACACAATCAAGGGTGGTGGTAAACACAAGATGAGGCTGCTGCCATTCTAACATGGCATGCTGTTTTATTTTATAAGTCTAGAATATTGATAAAATTATAGTCTAGTAAATACTTAGATCAGCAACATAATCATAATCAATTATTATATACTATACATAGTTGTTCGTGCTTTACTTATATAAGACTGGTAGCACCACCACTAACATGTCAGTAATGCCTTGTGCTACCATGTTATATTGGCTAAGATATCACTAGGCCATAGGAATTTTTCAGTTCCACAATATTCTTATGGGACCACTGCTGTATATGTGGTCCATTGTTGGCAGGGACATCATTAGGTGGCACATGACTATACTATAGACTCTTGCTGTTCTTGCCACAATTTAGTAAATTTTCTTTGCTAAATGTTTCTCTATGTCTGCCTTAGAAGCAATTTTGGATACTTTTAATGGTTGTTTTTTATAATTTTCACGAGTTACATGTTGTTTCACTGGAAAGAGTATCTATTGATATCCTCATATCACCATTCTATAAGTTCTAGAATGTTCTACCTGTTCCTTGGAAAGGATTTTTCAGAGCTTTAAAGAATAGTTAAAGCAGGAAACTATAAATAACTAAAAGCCAGGGTGAAGTCATTTTATGATTTTTGTTTTGTTTTGGTTTTGCCTAGGTACAGAGAACTTCAAAGTGGTAAAATTTGGAGTGTGAAGCTGGGGTTTTCAGATGTGTCTACTATAATTAAAAAATACCGTTATCATTTAATACTAATATTTTAAATGTGTGCCATTGATGTGACCTAGACTTGAGAAATGGTGTGCTAGAAAAAGTTAGTGCTTTAAATTCTAAACATATTTTAATCATTTCTATACTTTTGATATGCCAAATTTAAATTATTTCATAAATTATGCATGATTACAAAATAAATGAATCAATTTTGGCTGTCTGGGATTAGAAAAATGAATGCTATATTCCTTCAAATATAGTTGTTTGCAAGGAATTTAAACAGTCTTACAAAGCCAAATTCAAATACTTTTAGGAGACTAAATTATTATTATTTTTAAATCATAAGAATAAAATTAATCCAACAACTTTTATGAAGTAATTGTTAGGTGCCTGACTCTGTAATACTGGGGGAAAGGAAGCATATTTTAGGCATTATATCTCAATATTCACTCCACAGTCTCTAAACTCTAGTAATTTTAACTTCATGTTATTGTCTAACACTTTTTATACCTTCTGACCTTTTTCTATTCAACAAATAACATATTCAATAAACATTTGTTGAATGCTTTTTGTATAATAACTCTTAGCAGTGTTAAATATTTTGAATTATTTTAGATTTTGTTATAGAGAGAAGTCACTGAAGGTTCTTCATAGGATAGGGATTGTCATATTTACATTTGCAGAAGGTATTTCTGCATACTGCTGGAAAAAATAGTGGAGGGGCTATTAGGACTAGAGTTAGGGGAACTAATCAAGAGGCTATTGTAGAAGATTGGAGGACAGATAGGATGAGAAAAGAAAAGATGGAGATCAATTATTTTTGTGGATTTTTTTCATTCTTTAATATCTAAGGCAAATGTCGCTGATTCTCTGTAGGCAGTATTGACCACTTTCTCTAAGCTTGCAACAGATTCCTGATCACAACACTCTACAGCCATAATAACTATACTGTTATCATTCTGTATTGTCATTGATTATTTTTGTATCTGTTTTTTCTCATTTTACTCTGATCTCCCACAGAGAATGGACCTTGTCTTATTCTTCTGTGTATACCCAACATTGTATTATATAAAACTTGCTCAATATATTTGTATTTCCCAAAGTCAATTGCCTACTAAAGGTCAGATTTGTGATTTAATTCCAGATCCCACTGACTCTAAAGCTCATACTCTTTCCACTATAATACAACCTTCTATTTTGTTTTCCTCCTCATAATATGCTCTCATAAGTTTATTATAGTACAGTTGTGCGCTGCATAATGACATTTTGATCAATGATGGACCATACATATGACAGTGCTTCCATACATTTATAGTGGAATAGGAAAATTCCTATTGCCTAGTAATGTCATAGCCATCTTAACCATGACACATGTTTGTAGTGCTGCTCGTGTGAACAAACCTACTGCATTGTCAGTTCTATAGAAGCATAACATACACAATTGTGTACAGTACTTTATACTTGATCATGATAAAAAATGACTTACTGGTATATGTATTTGCTATACTATACTATACTTTTTCATTATTTTAGAGTGTACTCCTTTTACTTGTAATAAAAAAAGAAAGTTTATAACCAATATGCTGAGCTGGGTGCAGTGGTGCACACCTGTAATCCCAGTACTTGGGAGGATCACAGGTTCGTGGCCAGCCTCAGCAACTTAGTAAGGCCCTCCACAACTTAGTGAGACCCTGTTTCAAAATTTAAAAAAAAAAAGAATAGGACTTGCTGTGTTGCTCAGAAGTAGAATGCCTCTCTGTTTAATCCCCAGTGCCACAAAACAACAACAACAACAAAACTGTATGCCAGCTTACCCAGGTAACAGCCCCATACCTCTTGTGTTAACCACATCTCTTGATGGCTTTAAGAGGCCATACTGAGTGATTGGTCTATAGCATCTGGGTTTGTGTAAGGGTACTCTATGATATTCACACAACTTCAGAATTGCCTAGTGACACATTTCTCAGAACATATTCCTTTCATTAAGCAATAAATGACTTTATAGGTTACAATATTGATGTCTTTATTTATTCACTAATTTCTCAGCAAAGCTCATTGAATTCCTGTGATGTATAGGACACTGATAAAGTAAAAACCCATATTAATGAATTAGAAAGTCCTCGTCTTCAAGGAGAATATATGCTTGGTGGAAAATGAAGATACATGATAATTAAAATTCAAGGCAAAATAAAACAGTTAATATTTAGTTATAATATAGGTTAACCTACTATAAAATCACTTTTTTGGGAAAAAATCTGTTTTTAGAAATTTTAAAACAAAAACAATCAGATATCTCCCCCAAACCCATATTCAGATAACATTCCATTGTATAACCTTGTGGATATCGCCATCTGCACACTTAAAACTGTTGGATTCTTTTATAAGTGAATAATTATTTTAAATAATTGGTATAATTTAACTTAGTGAGTCATTATTTTACAGACACACAGAAATCAAACTTGCTTTCAATATGTTATCTAATCTTTACAGCAATCTTATGTGGTTGATACCATTATTAATCCCATCTTACAGATGAGGGCATTGAACCCTAGGATAGTTCAGTGATTTGCTCAATGTCATTGAACTAGTACATGGATGATTATGGATTCATAATTAGGACTCAGCTCTTAAACATTATGTTATACTGACTTTTGTTTTGAAGGTTTTTTAAAAAAACACTGATATTAAATTTTAAATATTTCTATGTTTATAGTGGCTGATTGTATGTATTTTTTTTGTGTGTGTGTGTGGTACTGGGGATTGAACCCAGGGAATTCTACCTCCGAGCTATATCCCCAGTCCTTTTTATCTTTTGTTTTGAAACAGGGTCTTGCTAGGTTGCTGAGAGACTCACTGCTTGCTAAGACTATCCTCGAACCTGCGATCCTCCTGTCTCAGCTTCCCAAGTACTGGGGTTACAGGTGTGTGCCATGATGCCTGACTTGCATTTATCATTCTTAATGGCTGCATCTTACTACATTGTGCATGTGCATGTGTACCATTAATTACTTAACTAGTTCAAGGTTATTTGTAATCATTTGTAATTCATTACTCTTATAAAGGATACTCTAATGGCTGCTTTGTGCATTTACCCTGTGTACTTGTGTCTGCAGGGTGTATTCTTAGAAGTAGGCTTGCCGAGGCAAAGGGTATGCATATTTTTGTGCTTTGTCAAGTAACTCTCTGGAAAGGTAGTATCACTTTATACTCTTACCATGAGCATTCTGTTTCTTTACATGTTCCCCTATGCTAGATTTTGAGCATAACATGGCTTTACTTGTAATCAAATGAATATGCAGCTCACCTCCGCTCTGATTGCAGAATTCCCTTGGATGTGGTAGAAAATAAGTCAAACAGGAAAAAAAAATAGAATCACAAAATTTTAGAGCTGAGGTCATCTAGTAACATATTTTAATTCTCTCTTTTTTCTCCTCCTCCTCCTCCTTCTCCTTCTTCTTTTCTGTACTGGGGATTGAGCCCAGGGGCATTCTACCTCCGAGACACACTACCAGCTCTTTTAATTTTTTTAGTTGGAAACAGGGTCTCATCAAGTTGTTGAGGATAGCCTTGAATCTGAAATCCTCCTGTCTCAGCCTCCCTAGTACTGGGATTACAGGCATGTACCACCATACATGACACACATCTTAATTTTTAAAGACAAATAATTTGGGATTCAGAAGGGTAATAGATTGGGCCAAGGTCACAAAGCAAGGTGGCAGTCAGAGCCAGAACTTTAATACAGTTCCTTTACGTTTTAGATTAGGACTGATTTCAGAGTCCTTTTCAGATTCTATGACTTTTTCTTTTTGTGTGTGTGTGGTATTGGGGATTCAACCCAGAGGCATTCTACCTTCGAACTACACCCCCAGCCCGATTTTATTTCTTATTTGGAAATAGGGTCTCGCGTTACGTTGGTGAGAGTCCCACTACTTGCTGAGGCTGTTCTCGAACATGCAATCCTCCTGTTTCAGCCTCCCAAGTACTGGGATTACAGGCGTGTGCCACCACGCCCAGCTGCTATGACTTTTTTACTTAGACTTCTCATTATCATAACAGCTTTACATATATTCTCTGATGTTCACGATTTAACATTGTATGGTACATGACTTGAGAGTTTTATATTTATTGTTATGATAGATAAGAAAAAAGTATTATAGCTTTTTAGATTTTAAAATTAAAACTATTAAACTATTCTAGAATAGTTTTTGATTTTTTTATTCATATATTTTTACTAAAGTAAAGTTTGGAAACATTAAACTAACCATTTTAAAGTATACAATTTTGGTGGCATTTGGTATGTTTACGGTGTTGTACAGCCATCTCCCCTATCTAGTTCTAAGTTATTATCATAGCCCCCAAAAGAAACACTACCCATTAAACACTTACTTCCTATTTCTTGTTCCCTTCATTCCCTAGCAATCACAGATTTTCTTTTTGTCTCTATGGATTTGTCTATTTTCGATGTGTCACATAAATAGAATATAAGATGAAAACTTTTGTGTCTGGACTTCTTTCACCTAGCACAATTGTTTTGAGTTCTCTCCATAAGTTATCAAACCCAAGTTCAGAAACTCATCCCAGTGAAAAACTTGTGGCCAGGAGACAAGAAAGGTTTTATTCAATGGCCAAAGAATGGAAAAGTGGGAAGCCATGCTCACAAACCAGCTTCTCAGGTAAGGGTGGGTGGGGTGGGTGGAGGGCTTACAGACATAGGACAGGAATAATGAGGGAGAGGGACAGGCTAAGAAAAGAAAGGAATACTCACGTCTTTTATGGGAATAAGTGGCGATCTTCTAGGAACTTGGGTGTCATCTCTTTTTACTTCTTTCATGGTCTGGTGTTTCCCACCATGGTCTCAAGTTAAGAGTTAGTGTTTTCAGCAAAAGTGACCTTGGGGTCCCCGAAGAGTAACCTAGACAGCCTTTATCATCTTCACCCACATATCTAAGGGGTTATCAACAGCAAAGCTAGTAGGAAACTAATAATGTATTGTATTGCCCGTCTGTGTGACTGCGAACAATTGAAGCTAGAGAGTTTATTTTGTTTTGTCCTTGGTAACACGTGAGGTAGGTTGTATCAGTATTTCACTCCTTTTTTTTTGTGGCTGAATGACAGCACATTGTCTGTGCTGTCCATTGTATGGGTGTTTATCCTTTTATTTTGTTGATGGATATTTGAGTTGTTTCAACCTAGAATAGTTTTAGATTTACAGAGAATTTGCAAAGACAGTAAAGAGATTTTCTGTGTACCTGATCTAAGTTTCTCCTATAGTTAATATCATACATAGCCTAGTACGTTTTTATAGTTAATGAACCAATATTGATACATTATTATAAAGTTCATAGATTATTAGTATTTCCTTGGTTTTATTTTCTTGTTTTTGTTTTTTGTAGTACTAGGAATTAAATCCAGGGGTGTTCTACCATTGAGCTACACTCCAAGCCCTTTTTTTTTGTGGGGATGGAACCCAGAGCTCTTCTACCTCTGGGCTATAACCCCAAACCTATTTTATTTTTTATTTGGAAACAGGGTCTTGCTAAGTTGCTGAGGGCCTCATTAAGTTGCTGAAGCTGGCTTCGAACCTGCTATCCTCCTGTCTCAGCCTCTCAAGTACCTTTTCATTTTAAAATAGGGTCTAAGTTGCCACACTCTGGCCTGGAACCTGTGATCCTTCTGTCTTAGATTCCCAAGTACTGGTATTACAGGCATGGGCCACAGTGTCAGGCTCCTAAGGTTTGTTTTTTATATAATGCCTTATTTCTGTCCCAGAATCTCATCCAAGATACTATATTATATTTTGTCATCATGTCTCCTTAGGCAACTCTATATTGTGATAATTTCTCAGACTTTTTTTTTAAAGACATTCACAGTTTTGAGGAGTACTGGTCAGATGTTTTTTAGACTTTTTCTCGGTTTGGGTTTGTCTAATATTTTAGGCATGATTAGACTGTGTTATTTTTGGGGAGTAGAATACCCCAGAGTAGTAAAGAGTCATTTTCATCACATGCCAAGGTTTACACTGCCAAATGTGATGCTCGCTTTGGTCCGCTCCTGAAGTACGTTGTGTCAGGTTCTCCCCTGTGAAGCTGCCCCTTCGCTGCCTTTGCATACTGTGCTCTTTGGAAGGAAGTCGCTGTGTGCAGCTCCAACTTAAGGAATAGGAAGAGTCGCTCTACCTGCTTGAGAGTGGAGGAAGAACATACGCTATTAAGACTTCTGCACTGGCAATTTGTCTCTTTTCACCCATTTATTTATTTAATCATTTGTTTATCTCCAGATGGACTAATGTATTTTTAGTATTTTTATCATTTCTTTTTCTCACTTCATAATATTCCATTGCCTGAATGTGACACTGTTTATTTATCCATCTACCTACCATAGGAAATGTTGGTTGCTTCCAAATTTTGCCAGATATGAAAAGCTTTTATAAACATTTATATGCAGATTTTTTATGTAGTCATATATTTTCAACTCATTTGGGTAAAAATACCAAGGAGTGCAATTGCTGTATCATAGGATAATGTTTAGTTTTATAAAAAAAGCTGGCAAACTACTTTCCCAAAGTGGCTGTATCATTTTGCATTATACTTGCCTAATGATATAATACTACTTTATTTATTTTATTACTCAAATTGTTCCAGCTTTGGCTGGGAGCTGTATTAATAGTGTCCTATGGGCTCACTCTTGATAATTGTGCATTCTATGAGTTTTAACTATTTATTATTCAGCTTCTGTCACTATAATGAAACAGGGTCTCACTAAGTTGCTGAGGGCCTCACTAAGTTGCTGAGGCTGGCCTCAAACCTTCAATCCTCCTTCCTCAGCCTCCCAAGTTCTGGGATTACAGATGTGCACCACCACACTTGGCCTGTGATCCATTTTGATTTAATTTTTGTGAAAAATTTAAGGTCTGGGTTTAGATTACTTTTTTTTACATGTGAATTTTCAGGTATTCCAGCATCATTTGTTGAAAAGACGATCTTTACTTCATCTATTATTGCCTTTGGTCTTTTTTCAAAGATCATTTGACACATTCTCAGTGTGCATGTATCCACCCAACCTGTTCGAATTGCTGGTTTCAATCCCAGGACAGCATTGAAACGAGAGAATAACCCCCAGGAACGGCAACAACTTAAGCAGAAACAAGCTATCAATATATAATAAAAACTTATTAAATGATCTCTACAATTCCATTACCAAAGAGAAAAAGGGGAAGTATTAATACAAAATAGGCTTAAAAATAGGCACTAATGAGTGTATAATTAATACTAAAACTAAAAGGGGAGGGAAGATAGAAAAAGAAATGAGGAGGAAGTTAGTAAAAATGATAAATACAAAAAGAAATAGAAGAAATCTAATTAAAGAATTAAAAATATATAAAATAGGATAAAAGTGTGAAAAAACAATGAGAAAAAAATAAAACAACACAGAACACAATAAAAGTGAAAGCAAAATGGAAAATAAAAAAAGAGGCTAAGATTCTTCCTTGCTGAAGTATCTAAAATGGAGATACTTCTTTCTTCTAATTTTAGAATCCTACCAGATATGAGGGTTTTTTTGTTGTTGTTTGTTTGTTTTTGCAGAAGATACAACCACAGTCCAGTGTGTTTTTTTCTCAGCTCCATCCCAAACAGGCCGAGCCAGTTAGGGCAGTCTATAGACTGAGCTCTGCCTTTCCTTGCCCACCTACGAATGCTAAGGGAAAGTCCTACACAGTAGGACTAGATTTATACCTGATACCTCTATCTTTTGTGCCCAGGGATGGGAGCATGGCTACATTAATAGCTTCCCACCAAGCCCTTTGCCCACAGAGTTTACATACCATTCCACATTGTACACTTTAGGTCTACAAACCCTCAGTGTGTTCAGTAGCATGGCAAGTGTCCAAGTCATGGTGGTGCATAATGTGAATGCCTCTGACCATGGAAGATTTGCCTGGACCCATGGGATCTGTGCTGGGGTGGGGAGCCATGGGCACCAAGCTTGTACCAGGCTTAGTCCTGGCATTCTGGACCAAGTGAATATATTCACATCTGGTCTTGATCCCTGACACAAAGTTCAAACCATCAGTTTTAAGTGGAAACACCTTCTGCTTCTCTCTGCCTGGCAGACCACATCTCCTCCCACCCATAGGTCTCAGCAGATATGTGTCACAGTCACTCTTCTGGGCCCCAACTGACTCGTGGGGTGGGTGCTCACTGACTCAGTAAAGAAGTGGCTATTGGGTCTAGGAGACCTAAAAAATGCAGAGGTTTCTTATCCCCTATGCAGCAAGTTTAGACAATGGGACCCTTATTAAGAAGGTTCTCCATCACAGCACTATCTGATTCCACTGGGAGATGCAAGGGAACCCCTTCTCCTGTCTTGGCTTGCTATGCAGAATCAAGATCTCCTAGCTGCTCAGACTACATAAATTGCCTGGTAGGAGAATCTGATTTCTAGAGAGCATTGGGATTCTCTCAGAACCACTGAAGGGGTACTTCCATCCCCTCTGTGTCCCCCACAGTGAGCTGATGCATGATCTGTGCTGGTGTGCTCTATTTCTCTTATTATTTTGAAAATCATTGTATTGGTCAGGGTTCATTTCCAAATAAAAAAAATAAAAATAGGTCTGGGTGTATTGGTCAGGGTTCATTAGAGTAACAGAACTCACAGAACATGTGTATGGAAACAGGAGGTTTATTAAATCAGTTTACAGTCCAAAGCAGTGTAGTAACAAGTTTCCAACTGCACACGTAGAGCTGGAGTACCCAGCAGCTGGTCAAGTGGCGGAAGAGCTGGAGTCTCAGAATCTGAGTGACCACTAATTCAGTCCCAGTCCAGGATGGAAAGGCTGGGAAACTCTCCAGAGAAACGATGGTAAAGATCCAGTTCTGAGAGCTGAAGACCAATATCTCAGACGATAGCCAGACATGCTTTCTTCAGGAAGAACCACACATAACTTCACGTGGCTTTCTCCTTTATCCAGGTCCTGCGCCTGTCAGAACCGTGCTAACTACATTCAGGGCAGGAATTTCCCTTCAATCTGCCATTACAAAAACTAATCATCTCATCAACATACCCAAAGTCACATCATCTTAGGTGTTTCATGATCCAGTCAAGTTGACAATCCAGATTAATCATCACAGTCATTATAGCTGGGTTTATCTGGTCACTGACTCACTCGAGTTGCACTCCAGAGCTTCCCTACAGCCCCCTCTACCTTATCATAAACCTGTACACCTATTGATTTGGTTCAATTTCAGGAAGAGGCTGACAAATGCTGAGTGCCTCTAGTCTGCCATCTTTCTTCCCAGAGTCATTTTTTGTTATCCACAAATAACTTTGTGGGGTTTATCTTGGGATAGTATTGATTCTGTAGATCAAAATGGGAAGAAATGACATCTTGACAATATTATTTCTATCCATGAACATGAGATATCTCCCCATTTATTTAGTTCTTTGATTTGTTTCATTGAAAATGTTTTGCATACATAAACCTTCACGCTTTGTATTATAATGTTCCATGGGGTTTGACTATATTTTACATTTAAACATGTTTTTACATAGAACATCTTTTTACTCAGGACAATTCCCTGGAGTTATTGCCTTTTACTCATCAACTCTAGTGGTCCTTTCATTACATATACATCATTATATATACATCAGTTTTAGAGAGAAGACAGGTTATTGAGGTAGATATTACCTGTGGTCTAGAATGGAAATATTGGAACCCCAAGAATTGGATCAAAAGAGGCAGTTTCTCCAGCTACCTACAAGTGACATTTACTGAAACTAAGAAAGAATATAAGGCCAGAATCTAGAACTATCTCCTACTAAGAGCTGTATAGGGAACTTCAAACTGGGATACTTAGGGGACAATGTAATGACTTAAAGATTTATGGCTTCTCACCATGATGCAACCTTACAACTTTCTCCTTCATAGCCTTACTTCTTCATCTATAAAAGGGTATATAGACAATTATTCTTGTTCTAATATATTCTGATTCTGTTTTGCAGATTCTTTATTGTGGTTTTTTTCCTCTTTCTTCTTATGAGGGGAGAAAATGTAACAGGAGTTTATTTAAAACTGTCCCTTGCTTTCCCTTTGCAACCCCCCCCCCCCAGTTTTGGATAACTAGCAACAGGAGTCCAAAGTCCAGTGTGATGTTGCTACCAGAAAAGAAGAAAGAAAACACACCTAGAGATGATAAAGACCCTGCCCAAAACATGGATTGTGGATTTTCTGTCCATTGTCCCACTGTATTCATTGTTCTCATATGAAAGTCCTTGGTTCCCCAAACATGGGTATTTGAGATTGAAAAAGTCTCACCTATTTTCCTCAGGGCGGGCTCTGAATACACCTGTTTCTTTTCACTAACTTCTGTCTTCCAAGTCTTCATTTGAGTGGCAAGCAGCGAAAACCTTTAATGCTCTTAACAAAAGGACAGAGATGTGCACAACCAGTTGGAAGGACTGTCCTTTTGACTTAATACATAGCATTTTTTGTAGAGAGCACAGACAACCCTGCCTTAATTGTAAGCTATGTTACTTGAGGCAAGTTTTGAAGAATCATTCTCTGATTCATTTTCTCATTAGTAAAAAGGGTGCAATAATAAAACTAACATCATTTGGTTTGTTGTAAAGATTGAATGAATATATCTATATCTATCTCATAATAAGTGCTCTGTAACAGTGAGCTATTATTATTCTGTGAAGCATATGGATCAAATGGTATGTGAGACAAAGAAACAGAACTAGAAATAGTGCTAGTTTCACCAAGTGGAGGTTTTAGTGTCAGCCTAATTGTCAGCCTCCATGTGTTTTTGGTGAAGAACTGGTGTCTTCATGGGAAGCCACAGCTCTGTTAACTATGAAATCTTTGAACCCAGAGGCACTACCTAATCCAAATTGTGACAGTTACAGAAACAGGAATAGATCATGAGGCTCAAATTTCAGATCATAAGGCTGTACCTCCAGGGTGTAGGCTGACCTGAGAGGTATTATAGAATTTCTATGAGAAGCTTTCTGGTACATTTTTGTGGTCATTTAAGCCTCTGGTTTAGAAGTACTTAGAAAAGTGGGAGGCAGGAGGGATGATCTGGATAGGCTGGGAATAACAAGGAAATGAGGCAAGAGGTGAGGAAAAAATAAATGGATCTCCCTCGTGTATGCCTTTGTGATGACAATTTGAGATGACAGGATTGCAGGAGCCTGGATTTGGTGCCTACAGGCTATGTGGGATTGACAGGGATAGCCACATCCTGCAGCACTTCTAGCTCATTTTTCATGCAGCATTTGCTGAGTGCCTGTTACATACCAGGCATGTGTTAGTGTCTGTTTTTATGGTGAAGAATCAGATGTGATCTTTTGAAGAATTACGGATGTGTAAATGGATCATTAAAATACATGGGGAAAGCAGGCACTAAGTTCTAAGAGCTAGAGCATGAAAGTAATTTCCTGGAGGTAGGTTAAGATTGAGAATGGATATCTAAAAGAGCTTAACTGTTAGCTGAATATTTAAGGAGAAGTAGGGAACTGTCAGCTAGAACATAAAACTGAAGAATTCTAGGCAGACAGAATAACATTGCAGTGATATGGAACCAGAAACAATTCTAGAACAGAGGTTTTTACCTGTGAAGCAGCATGGAGGAGTGGAGTAGAAGTTTTATTTCAAAATAGCATATTCAAAATGAACTTTTTTTTTTTGCGGTACTGGGGATTGAACCCAGGGGCGTTCTACCTCCGCGCTACACCCCCGGCCCTATTTTTTATACTTTATTTTGAAACTGGGTCTCACGAAGTTGCGGAGGGCCTCACTAAGTAGAGAGAGAGAGAGAGAGAGAGAGAGAGAGAGAGAGAGAAAGAGAGAAAGAGTGAGAGAGAGAGAGAGAGAGAGAGAGAGACAGGGAGCGAGAGAGCTGAGGCTGGCTGCGAACCCGGATCCTCCGGTCTCCGCCTCCCAAAGTACTGGGATTACAAGCGTGCACCACCACGCCTGGCTTCAAAATGAACTTTTTAAATCTGGTTTTTGTAGCCTTGGATTTTTTAAAAATATGCTTAACATATTTTCAACCTAACATATTGTGGCTATATTGTTATGGTTTTATTTATAAATTGATCTTATTTTTACTTTAGTCTTACTGGATACTCAATTTTGCCATATTAGATTCAGACTAAATTTCAGAAAGTTCCCTAGTTACCACTACCCATGTCACGTCTCTTCTCTCCCTCCCCAGATTCTCCTGAATATGTTTAGCATATTTATGTCTCCTTTAAGCTATTATTACACATTTGTAATTATAAACAACTTATATTATCATTTTATATGTATTCTTCTTCAACCTGAATTTGTTCTTATAATTAGGTAAAGTTTTGTCTGTGTTAATACATGTAACTTTGTTTACTTTTACTACTGTATGGTATTTAACTATCTGACTGCACCACATTTTTTTCATTCTTCCATTAGTGGATAATGTTTATTCTTATAAACAATGCTACAATGAATATTGAATGTTTCTTCATTTACATGTACCAGAGTTTCCCATGATATATTTCTATAGATGCAATTACTCTGTTAAGGATAGGAAGACTTTTATAGTTTATTACTCAATTGTTCACCTAAGTCATTGTAATATACCTCCCATCAGTTGTGAATCAGTGTCATTTTTCCATGTTTTTGTACTATGTTGTCAGATTTTTATGTTTTTGCCAATCTGATAGATATTAAATGTTATGTCATTATGGTTTTCAGTGGTCATTATGGTTTTAATAAGCTTTCATAAATATATTGTTCTTTCATAATTCCTGTTGTACGAATTTCCTTCTCATTTGCAGTTTGTATTTTGAAAATTGGATTCTTGAACTATTTTACTGATTCAAGGAAATTTTTAGGTATTCTGAATATTAGTTATTTTGTATATATGTGCAAGTAGCTTTGTTTACATTTGTGTCATCTTTTTTGAGTAAAAATATTAAAATGAGAATATAGCCTAATTAGTTAAGCCTTCTTTTAAGGTTTGTTCTTTTTGTGTGTGGGGGAGAGGGGTTGGAGATTGAACCCAGGGGCATTCTACCTCCAAGATACACCCCGAGACTGATTTTATTTTTCATTTGGAAGCAGGGACTCTCTCAGTTGCTGTGGCTGGCTTCGAACCTGTGATCTTCCTGTCTCAGCCTTCCTAGTACTAGGATTACAGGCGTGTACCATCACACCTGGCAGGTTTACTCTTTTTGTATCTTGTTAAACACACCCTTTTCTAGCCCAAGATTGTAAATATGTTCTTGTATATTTATTGCCAAAATGTTCAAAGTTTTTTTTTGTGTTATTTGGTCTTTAATTCACATGGACTTGATTTTGAGATGTACAATTGTCATCAGCCATAGTTACCCCCATTGCTATAGAATATTAACAATTATTTCTCCCTTTCCAACTGCACCCATACCCATTAACTAACCTTTATCCATTTTCTCTTTCCCCCACTATTACCAGCCTCTGATAAACATCATTACTTCTATGAGATCAAAAATTTTTTTTAGTTTCTTCACATGAGTAAGGATATTAGGTATTTGTCTTTCTTTTCCTGATTATTTTACTTAACATAATGTCCTACGGGCTCATCCATGTTGCCACAAATGGCAGGATTTCATTCTTTTTTATGGCTGAATAATATTCCAGTGTGTGTGTGTGTCTGTGTGTGTGTGTGTGTGCGCGTGTGTGTGTTGCCATATTTTCTTTATCCATTTATCTATGGATGTCAATACCTATGCTGATTCCATATTATGGCTATTGTGAATAGTGCTGCAGTAAATATGGGTATATTAATCAGCTTTCTGTCACTGTGACCAAACACTTGGGATAATCAACCTAAAGGAGAAAAAAATTATTTTGGCTCATAGTTTTGGAGGTTTCAGTGCATGTTTATTTGGCCCTGTTGCCTTTGGGCCTGTAGTGAAGAATGTCATGGCAAGGAATATTTGGCAGAGGAAGATGATTATCTCATGGCAGCCAGTGAGAGAGAGAGAGAGAGAGAGAAAGAGAGAGAGAGAGAGAGGGAGGAAGGGGCCAGGGTTTCAATATCCCCTTTAAGGGCATGACCCCAATGACCTACCACCTCTTTCTACTAGACCCTACCTCATAAAGGTTCCACCACTTCCCAATTTTTGAACTACATGTTGGTAACTAATTCTAAACACATGAACCTTTGGGGTACACTTCAGATCCAAATGATAGCAATGATAATGCAGATATTTCTTTGGCATAATTATATACTTTACTTTGGATACATACTTACTGTAATGCTAATGAATTTTGCATGTTGATTTTTTAAATTTATCTAACACATTTGTGGAACTGCCTTGGTCATTCAAATAATTATTACAGTAGTGGTATAATTATTACAGTAAGTGGTATAATCAGATCATATGGTAGTTCTATTTATTTGTGATTTTTTTTTAGGAGACTCTATGCTATTTTACATAATGGCTATACTCCCTTAGATTCCTACCAACAGTATGTGGGCCTTCCCTCTATGTAAGTCTGCCCATTTCCCAAGGTATGGAGCACCTTGAACATTTGGGGTCTTGCCCTTTCTGCTAGGCCTTGGATTTGAGCATCTAGGTTCATGGTGCTACATCCTCCCATGTGAGCATGGTAGAATGAGAGAAGAGTGTCAAGAATGGAGATATGCTGTAGCTACTGGCCCCCAGTGTGGGACACACTCTAGCAGTGGGTCCATTTTCAAGATGGCACTGAACTATAGAAGCTTAGGTCATGGAGAGTGTGAAGATCCAGCTGCATAAACTTGGGGAAACTCTCCAAACTGTGTTTGGGGTATGTGAAAAGCAGCAGGAGGCTCTAGTAGTAAAGATTGCAGACGTCTGTGGTAGAGATGGGGATTGTTGGAGACCTACATATTACCTTTACCACATAAGGAGAGATCTCTCTTGCCTCTGGCCCAATCAGTTTGAGGTAGAAGCAGGGTGCCTCCCTCTCCTCTCTATGGTGCTCTCCTGAGTTTTTGAACCTCACAGGGAACTTGCCACTGGTTACAGTTTAAAATTAAAATGTCCCCCAGACCTCATGCCCTGGAGGCAGTCATGCTCAGAGGTGGGTCCCTGGGAACATGGCTAGATACGCTGCATGCTGGGGCTGCTCCAGCAAGGGTCCCTGGAGGTGTGGCCAAGTACAGCATATGCATTTCTGTCCTGGCCCTGCCCAGCCACAGCCTCTGGCTCTAACCCTCTCTTTCTGACCTTTTGCCCTGGCTCATAAGCAAATAGATCTTTCTTCCTCTAAGTTTTGTGTGTGTGTGTGGGGGGGGGGGGTTGGATAGCAGTAGTGAGAATGCTAACTAAATTCATTTTTTTTTTTTTTTGCTATTCTCCAGCATCCTTACTCTGTCACTTTAGGTGGAAAATCGTGATTTTTTTGTTGTGGTCCCTTTGTATTGGAGGGGATGAGTGACAGGCAGTTCTACTTAGCCATCTTGTTGACATCTCTCCTTTCATTCCCTGTAGTAATTTTTAATTTATAATAGCTATTCTGTTGAGTCTTTCTGCCTGATTATTTAAAAAATGGTTTGTCTGAGGTTATCTAGTTGCTCTGCTCTATTTTTATGATAAATTGCCAAGTTATGGAGGAAACATCTTTGTTGGAACTCTGGTTTCTATCGTATCGAAATTACAGATTATTTCAGATATTGGGTTTTTCCATCCAAGAATATGGCATATCTCGTATATGTCTCCATTTTTTCATGTCTTTTAAAAAATGTTCCACATGCTTTCTAATTTTATGATGTGATTTTAACAAAGAGGTCTTGTGAATCTTTTGTTTATATATTTTAAGTATTTTGTAGTTTTTATTGGCATTTAGGTAGATTATTTTTCTGTTTACTTTAAAATAGTTATTACTAGCATATGAAAATGCAAATGAATTTTACATGTTAATTTTTTATTTAGTAAATTTGTGAAACTCCTTAGTAATTAAAATATAGATTCTATACTATGCTGTACTTGGCCACAACCCCAGGGACCCTTGCTGGAGCAGCCCTTAGTGATTAGATATATGATATTATAATCTATTATCTATGTAAATGTGCTATATTTTTGCAATTAATGATGGCTTTGCCATTTCTTTTCTAATTCTTAATACTTGTGTCATTTTCTTGTTTTACTGTATTGGATAGAATTTCAAGTGTAATAGTAAATAAAAATGATAGTATAAGTAAGTCCTTTCTTTTTAAAAACATATCCATATCTCATTCTAAATTTTATACATACCTATTTTAATGTTTTATTAGACTATTGCTTAAATAATTGCAGTAAAATTCATGTTTTGATTATTTTGTCAGTCTTTCTCAGTGTTAGGTTTAAATCTCTTTAAACTTTGCTTTATAGGTTATAGGTTCATGATTAGTGCGGTATAGTTTTGTTTAATTCTTTCTGTCTTTTATTATACCTACTCTTCCTGTATTGGGCAGTTTTGTGATTTTTTTTTCTCTCTGTAAGTTGTATAGACTTTCCAAAACTTATAATGGTATTTTGAGACTCCTATGCTGCTTTTAGATTGTAATATCATATATCTAATCACTAAGGTAGAAAAATCTAATTTCAGCAACTGTGCAGGAAGCCATGGTTATGTCTTCCACTGATACCTGCAGCAGTAAATAGCAGCAGTCTTCAGCTTTCTTTCATGTTATTGAGTCCTATCCTCAAACAGCACTTCTTTTTTTAATTTAATTTTTTATTGGTGCATTGTAATCATACATCTTGATGAAGTTCAGGGTGATAGAGGCATACATGCATACAGTACTCATTGAGCCCTCCCCCAGTACCCACCTCACTTCCTCTCCCTCCCTCTGCACTTTCCACTTCTCAACACAGCGATAAATTTGTGTATGTACATCATGCCCATTGAGGTGTTTCCCTCTTCAAGTCTTCCTCTCCCCCACTCCTGTCTCCCTCAGTTTGGTCCCCTCCTTCACTCCACTAAGGTTTCTCCTCCTTTGTCTGGAGTCCCTCCTGTGTCCCAATTTCTCCCTAGCTTCCACATATGAGGGAGAACATCCAACCTTTCACATTTTGTGACTGAATAATCTCAGTATAATATTCTCCAATTCCATCTACTTCTCTGCAAATGACATAATTTTATTCTTCTTTATGGCTGAGTAGAATTCCATTGTGTATATATCCTATAATTTTGTAATCCACTCATCTGTTGATGGATACCTGGTTCTCAGCTGGTTCCATAGTTTGGCAATTATGAATTGTGCTGCTATAAACATGGATATGCATGCATTACTATGGTAGTCTTTTTTCAATTTTGGGGGTTAGTTACCCAGGAGTGGTATAGCTGGTTCATATGGTAGGCTCATTCTCATTTTTCTGAGGACCCTCCACACTGTTTTCCAAAGTGGTTGCACTAATTTACAATCCCACCAACAATGTATCAGAGTTTCTACTTCTCCACATCCTCACCAGCATGTATTATTGTTTGTGTTTTTAATGATTGCCATTCTCATTGAGGTTAGGTGAAATCTCAGGGAAGTTTTGATTTGCACCCTCTCATTGCTAATGATGTTGAACATTTTTCCAAATCTATATCAGTCATTTGTATTTCTTCTTTTGTGAGTGTCTATTTAATTCACTTGCACATTTTTTTTGATTGGGTTATTTGTTTTTTATTTGGTGGTGAGTTTTGTTTTCTTTTCTCTTTTGTTACTGGGGATGGAACGTAGGGGCATTCTACCTGTGAGCTACATCCCCAGCCCTATTTTATTATTTTATTTTTGAAACAGGGTCTTACTAAGTTGTGGAGGGCCTAAGTTGCTGAGGCTGGCCACAAACCTTCGATCCTCCTGTCTCAGCCTCCCAAGTACTGGGATTACAAGCATGCACCACCATGCCCAGCTGTTTCTTGAGTTCTTTGTATATTCTAGATATTAGTCCTCTATCAGAGTAACTGGCAAATATCTTCTCCCATTCTGTCAGCTGTCTCTTGAGGTTCTTGATATTTTCCTTTGCTACACAGAAGCTCTTCAGTTTAATGCTATCCCATGTATTAATCCTCATTTTAATTTCTTATGCCTTTAGGGTCTTGTTGAGGAAGTTTTTACCTATTCCTACATGTTGGAGTGTTGGTTCTATGACCTCTTCAAGTGAAAAGTCTCTGATCTAATTTACAGGTCTTTGATCCATCTTGAATTGACTCTTGTGCAGGGTGAGAAAGTGGGATTTATTTCCATTTTTCTGAATATGGATAACCAGTTTTGCCAACACCATTTGTTGAAAAGGCTATCTTTTTTTAAAGTGTATGTTTTTGGCCCCTTTGTAAAAAAAAATCAATTAGCTATAAGTGTGTGGATTTGTTTATGAATCTTTTATTCTGCTCCATTATCTGTGTCTGCTTTTGTGCCAATACCTGGATGTTTTTATTACTGTGGCTTTGTAGTATAGTTTGAAGTCAAGTATTGTGATGCCTCCTGCATGTTTATTATTGCTGAGAACTATTTTGGCTATTCTGAGTCTTTTATTCCATATGAATTTAAGGACTGATTATTTTTCTATATCTGCATTGAATCTATAGATCACTTTTGGAAGGATGGCCATTTTGATGATATTTATTCTCCCTATCCAAGAGCATGGGAGAGCCTTCCATCTTCTAAGATCTTCTTCAATTTCTTTCTTTAGTGTTTTATAATTTTCACTGTATAGGTCTTTTACCTTCTTGGTTAGATTTATTCCTATGTATTTTATTGTTTTTGAGGTTATTGTGAATGGAAATGCTTTCTGGATTTCTTTTTCAGTGAATTTATGTTTGGCATATAGAAAAGCTTCTGATTTTTTTAGATTGATTTTGTACCCAGACACTTTGCTGAATTTGTTAATCAATTCTAAAAGTCTTTGTGGATGAGTTTATTGCATCTTCCAAGTATAGGATCATGTCATCTGCAAATAGATATAGTTTCAGTTCTTCTTTTCCTATTTGTATTCCTTTGATTTCCTTCTCTTGCCTTTTTGCTTTGGCTAGAATCTTGAGTACTATATTGAAAAGGAGTGGTGATGGTGGGAACCCTTGTCTTGTTCCTGGTTTTAAAAGGAATTCTCATAGTTTTTCCCCATTCAATATCATGTTGGCTGTGAGTTTATTGTATATTGCCTTTATGATGTTGAAGTAAGTTCCTTCTATGCTGATTCTCTGATGTAGAAGTTTCTCTGTTGCTCTTTAACAAGAATGGGTGTCGGATATCAAATGCTTTTTCAGCATCTATTGAAATGATCATGTGGTTTTTATCCTTAGTTCTGTTTATGTGGTGGATCACATGAATTGTTTTTCATATGTTGAACCAGCCTTGCATCCCTGGGATGAACCTGACTTGGTTGTGTTCTATAATTTTCTTGATGTGGTTTTGAATGTGCATTGCTAATATTTTGCTTAGAAGTTTTGCGTCTAAGTTCATCAATAATATTTGTCTGTAGTTTTCTTTTCTTGAGTTGTCTTTATTTGGTTTTGGTATTAATGCGATGCTGGCTTCATAGAATGTGTTTGGGAGAGTCCCGTCTATTTCTATTTCATGAACTAGGTTGAGGAGTATTGGGATTAGATCTTCTATAAAGGTTTTATAAAAATCACCTGGGAAACCATCTGGACCTGGGCTTTTCTTTGATGGTAGGCTACCTCAAACAGCACTTCTAACAGAAAGCCTGACTTTACTCTTTAATTCATGGTGTATCGGTTTTAGTTTATTTTTTCACATAAGAATGAATCTCCTATCTTCATTGGTCTGCTTCTCAATCTCAAGCCCAATAGGCTCATGGTTTCTACCTCTACTCATTCTTGACTTTTTTCTTTCACTTTTGTCCAAAGAGATACCTATCTCTTTTTTATTAAGCCAGGTATAACTGTGTGATTGTATTTATAATTGGTATGCATTTGGAGCAGAGAGGCTGGATAAAATATGAAGATTCTGAGAAGTCTGGCCCAGAAGTTAAACTATCTTATTTTAAAGCAGTGTAATATCCTATTATGTTGATATTTCAAAAATATCTATTTGGAAATTTCAGATAATTTTAAAGAAGAGGAATGGGTACTAAATGTTGAGAAACATTTAAAATATTAATTGATAAGAATTAATTTCCTATTTTCTAAGATCAATGCCAGTATTTAAATGAGGTAGAGGCAGAAACAGAAGACCAGGCCTGTATAAGTGGCAGCTGAAGTATTAGAAGTCAAATAGAACTTATTTCAACTCTGGCTTAATACATAATAGTTTTGAGCAAGTTACTTCCAATTTAAGCATCATAAAAAATATATCTCCTCTTCCTCCTCCTCCTCCCCCTTCTTTTTCTTCTTCTTCTTGGTACTGGGGATTGAACCCACGGGTGTTCAATCTCTGAGCTATACCCCAAGTCTTGTATTTTTTTTTATCTTGAAATAGGGTCTCACTAAGTTTCTGAGGGCTCACTAAATTGCTGAGGCTGACTTTGAACCTGCTGTTCTCCAGTCTAGATACTAAGATGGTTGTCTAAATCCTGCCGAGAAGGTATTTTTAGATGAGATTAACATTTAAATCAGTAGGCTTAGAATAAAGCAGATTACACTCTACAACATGGGAAGGGCTTATCTAATCAGTTGAAGATCTTGAAAATAAAAAACAAAGAGACTGACTCTCCCAAAGAAGAGGAAATTCTTCCTGGACTCCAGCTGCAACATCAGTTCTTCATTGAGTCTCCAGCCTGGCTGTCTGCCTTGTAGATTTTTTTATTTACCTGCCTCCACAATCATGTGAACCAATACCAATTCCTTAAAATCTCCCTTTTCTCCCTCTCCCTCTCTCTCTCCCTCTCCCTCTGAAGAATATCTCTTCAGAGGGAGAGAGAAGTGGTGAAGTATATCTCTTTGTGGTGAGGTATATCCTTCCCCTTCTCCCCATCTATCTGTTCACATGTGAATTCATTCTCTCTCTCTCTCTCTCTCTCTCTCTCTCTCTCTCTTCCTCCCTCCCTCCCTCTCTTCTGTTTATCTGGAGAACCTTGACTAATACAGTTGGTTAGTTGGTTATTTTAATAGTTTGAATTTAGAATATCCCCCTAGCTCACAGAGAAACAAGGTAGCAGAGTTGGACGTGGGGCTTGGTTGCTAAGGAGGAGTCCCTGGGGGTGTGACCTTGGGGATTATATATGGTCTTCTCCTCTCCTTGCTCCTGGCCTCCATGATATGAGAGCATAACTCTTTCTCTGTCTCATATCTTTGCTTCCCACCACCATGCTCTGATCTCTGCAAGCCCAGCCTGACATGGACTGAACCTCTAAATCTCCAAAAAAGTTGTGCAAGCAAATAAATCTTCCTTCTTCTAAGTTGTGTGGTCAGTTGTTTTGGATTATTTCAGTGAGAATGTTAACTGAGACAGACATTGAGTGTTTTGTAGATCATAAAGAATTTTTTTTTTGGTACTAGGGATTGAATTCAGGGGCATTCTACCTCTGAGCTATACCCTCAGCCCTTTTTATTTTTTATTTTGATAGAGGGTATTGCTACGTTGCTGAGGGTCTTGCTAAATTGCTGAGGCTGGCCTTGATTCTGTTATCCTCCTGTCTTAGCTTCCCAAATACTGGGATTATAGACATGCACCGTCATGCCCAGCAAAAAGAAATCTTTTATGTCAGATTGAATAGTTTTTTTAAAACTATTTGCATCAGCTGATTATTAGATCTTCTAGGAACTGTGGCAGATATACAATAAATAAGGTGGTGTCACTACCCTCAGTAAGTTTGCAGTTTAGTTGGGAAGATAGGGCTTAATCTTGTGAAAAATTAAGTTATCAAATTAAAACTATGAAAAATATTACAAGGCCTCTGATTAGTTGACAACTATTTGTTTAGAAATTAAGTGCTATTAAATACAATTGATCATTCTGGGTTAGGAAAAGCTTAACAAAGGAAAAATGCCAGTGTAAATTGATTTTAACCAATACAATCTCAGAAAATCCTTCCAATTGCTCTTGTGAAATAATTCTATGTTAGTCAGAATTTAACAGAGGTTATAATTGTCCCACACTCATACATCATCAATAGGTAAAGTCAGAATATTTTTTTCCTCTTTTCACTACCTTAATTTAAGGGAAAATTTCATGAAGGTGGGACTGTAGTGGGACCTTGAGTTTAGGTATGCTCTTTACAAAGCCGAGTCAATAGTGAGCAAATAGCAGTGATAGGACACAGTTCTGGTGTCCTTTCCCATAGAGGAGCTTGTGTAAAAGGAATGGAGGAAAAGTCCTTGACAAGAAAGTGAGAAGAAAATAGCATATTAATTTATTTTTAAATCATCAAAGCCTTGAATAATTTTGTCAAGGGTATGCCTTAAAGTGGGTTTGACTGAGAGACATGAAGTTTTTGCCCTCAGCAATAGCAATAGCTGAGTTTTCTATAGTGATAGGTAAGAGAAGAGAGCAGAGTAATTTTTTCACTCCTGAAATGTTTCCTTCCTGTCTAGTATCAGGGGATTGCATTTAGGCTGACTCATGGGTATCTTCCGACCATGATTATAAATCATAGGTAATGTTTATGTAGCATATCCCTTAGTTTATCATTAATATGTTACACAAATTTTATGATCTTATCTAAAAGTAATTAATTGTTTGAGCTAGGAGATTCCTTGGAAATATATCAGTTCCCTAACTGATAATTGGCTTGATCTGTGATAAAGTATGTATCTAGTCCAAAGGATCTGGTAAGAATTGATTTTCCTTTATCTACAAGATATGTATGAACTGCATTAGCAAATTGACTCACCTAGACAGGTTGCATTTCAATTACTTTGCTTTCAAAATATTCAAAGTTAATTTTAGCATATCACCAAATATCTGATTCCTCTACCTAACTTCCCAAGCTATGTCCAGGGAAGGGGGAGGGGGAGGAGAGAGTGAAATGAATGCTAAAAATAAGAGATCCAAAATACTGAAATGGAAAAAGACATTAATAGAGACTTTTGTAAAACAAGGATCAGGGTACTCTGTTGGTCAGACTTGCATTAAGTGTAGTTCTTGGGACTAGGCATCGATAAACTAGACACTTATCCAGAATAGTGTAGTCAGGGTACTGTATCAGGGGAAGATAAGAATATTTGAAGAACAGTTGAGGATTTGGAGATATTGAGTCTGGACAAGAGAGAGCTTCATTTATATATGATGGTTATCAGCAAATATGTAGAGTTCTGTCCTACAGAAGCAATAGTACACTTTTTCTATGTTAATTCAGAGCCAAAGTCACTTTAGTGTAATTAAATATTGAAATAAAACTTGTCTGCTGAACACAGCTGTCCAGGAATGCAGAAATGCATGCATCGGCATGCAAACAGAGATACTGAGGATGCATTGGTGAATGAATTGTATATGATAAAATTATAGAATTAATTTGAATGAATCAAAAGCAATTTCAGTACATTCATACATGCACACATCAATTGGTGTATTTACCTCTCTATCCCACCCTGCTCACTCCTCCTTCCTCCCCATATATATTAGCAGGATTGGCAGTGATACTTTCATATATGGACATAATATTATTTGAACTCTTCCCTTCCTCAAGCTTCTTTTTTTTCCCTCCCCACTTCTTTTCCTCAGTCCCCTTCCACTATTCTGCTGGTCTCTTTCCTTATTTATCTGAACTCCCCCCCCCATTTTCTCTTTAGCTTCTACATATGAGCCTTGACTTTCTGAGACTAGCTGACCTAATATTCTCTAGTTCCATCCATTGTCCTGCAAATGTCATAATTTTTTCTTTTTTATAGCTGAATAAAATTCCATTATGTGTATATACTACATTTTCTTTATCCATTTATCTGTTGATGGACACCTAAGTTGTTTGCATAATTTGTCTATTGTGAATTGTGCTACTATAAACATTGGCATGCATGTATCACTATAGCATTCTGATTTTCGTTCTTTTGGAAAGATATTAAGGCATGGAATAGTGGTGTCATATGGTGGTTCCATTTTTAGTCTTTTGAGGAACCTTCATACTGATCTCCATAGTAGTTGTACTAATTTATAATCCTACCGTAATGTATAAAAGTTCTTATTTGTCCACATTCTCATGAGCATTTTTTTATTGTTTGTATTCTTGATTGCCATCCTAACTAGATTTAGGTGGGATCTCACTGTAGTTTTGATTTGCTTTTCTCTGATTGCTAATAATGTTGAACCTTTTTTCATATATTTGTTGGCAACTTTTATTTCTTTGGCAATTTGTATTTCTTCTTTTGAGAACTGTCTATTCAGTTCAGTTGCCGATTTTTTAAATTGGGTTATTTGGTTTTTTAGTGTTAAGTTTTTTGAGTTCTTTATATATTCTAGGTGTTAGTCCTCTATCAAAGGAGTAGCTGGCAAAGATTATCTCTCATTCTGTAAGCTCCCTCTTCAGACTCTTTATTGTTCCCTCTGCTGCATATAAGTTTATTAATTTGATGCCATCCCATTTCATAATTCTTAATTTTATTTCCTGAGCTTTGGGGGTCTTACTGAAGAAGTCTCTGCCATAGTGCTTATATGTTGAAGAGTTGGTTTTATGTTTTCTTCTAGTAATTGCAAAGTTTCTGGCCTAATTTCTGAATGCATTTTATTTATTTATTTTTTGCCTAGTTTACCTTCAATATAATGTTAATTATAAAGAGGATATCTATCTTGTTTCTGATATTAGGGGAAATTTTTCAGGTTTTCAGAATTAAGTATGAGATTAACTATGACTTTTCTTTGATGCCTATTGTATTTATTTCAGCTCTAATTTTATTATATCATTTATTCATGATTTATCCTTAGTTTACTCTTTTGGTTCTGGGTTTTTAAGGTGGAAGATTAGGGTGTTGATTTGCAGTCTTTACTTTTTAAAAACATATGGTCATTTACAGCTATAAATTTCTCTCTCAGCATTACTATCAGTGAACCTCATAAGTTTTGGTAAGTGTTTTTTCAATCAATTCATATGTTCTAATTTCCTTTATCATTCCTTCTTTGATCATTTGTTCACTTATAATTATGTTGTTTAATTATCACATATTTTTTAATTTTATAAATTTCTAAGAATGTATAATTATATTCCACTGTGTTCAGAAAATATATTTTATATTATTTAAAATTTTTAAAATTTACTGACTTTTTTGTACCTTATTTGTGATGAATCCTGGGCAATGTTCTATATTCACTTGGATTGATTTTATATTCTACTGTACAGTATCCTATCATTATCTGTTAGGTCTAGTTGGTTTTTAAGGTTGAAATCTTCTATGTCCTTCTTGATCTTACATTTTATTCTGTCCATTATTGTAAGCAGGGTATTAAAACTTAAATATTTCTACCTTCTAATGGTATTGCTTCATATGTTTTGAGACTCTTGATAGGTATGTATATTTTTATACTTATATATTTATGGTGGATTTATTGTTTTTCATTATAAAGAATCCTTTTCTCTAGTAAGAAACTTTTTTCTTAAAGTCTATTTTGTTTGATATTAAGATAGCCATTATAGTCTCTTTCATTTACAGCTTGTATGAAATATCCTCTTTCAGTTCTTTTACTTTCAACCTATGTATGCTTTTGAATATATAAAGTATTGGATCTTCTCCTTCTCCTTCTTCTTTATCTCCTTCTTCTTTCAGGACTGTTTTCCTAGTGAGAAATTCAGTTTTTTAAATCTAAGGATAGTCAGGCGTGGCAGCACATGCTTGTAATCCCAGTACTTGGGTGGCTGAGACAGGAGGATCACAGGTTTGCGGCTAGCCTAAGCTACTTAGTGAGGCCCTTTGTAATTTAGTGAGACCCTATTTCAGAAATAAAGAATAAAATATAGGGCTGGGTGTGTAGCTTGGAGGTAGAATGCCCCTGGGTTCAATCCCCAGCACCACAAACAAACAAACAAACAAACAAGAAACAAAAAACTAAGGATGTCTTAAGTTCTTCATTTTTTTCAATTTAATTTTTTCTGAATACAGAATTCTTAGCTGAAAGTCTTTTTTATCAACACTCTGAATATGTGATCCTACTACCTTCTGAGGCCTCCATGATTTATGATAAGAAATCAGGTTTTTGCTGGGTATGGTGGTGCACGCTTGTAATCCTAGTACTTGGGAGGCTGACACAGGAGGATCACAGGTTTGTGGCCAGCCTCAGCTACTTAGTGAGGCCCTCCGCAACTTAGTGAGACCCTGTTTCAAAATGAAGAATGAAAAATGGGGTTGAGGGTGTAGCTCAGAGGTAGAATGCCCCTGGGTTCAATCTCCAGTACTGCAAAAAAAAAAAAAAAAGAAAGAAATCAGTTTTTAAGTTTACTAAGGATTCCGTATAAGTTATGAGTCACTTTTCTTTTGATTTCTTTCCATTTCTCTCTTTGTTTTTGGCTTTAAGCTGTTATACTTTTCTGAAGTATGGATCTCTGAGTTTATACCACTTGAATTTGAGTTTCTTTGGTGTATAGATTGTTTTTAATTCAAATTTGAGAAGTCAGATATTATTTCTTTCAAATATCCTTTCTTCTCTTTTCTCTTTCTTCTCTCCTTCTGAGATTCCCATTATGTATATGTTACAGTTTGGGTCTGGAATGGCCCCCGAAACCTCATGTGCTACGTAGTGCAGCTATGATGAAAGGTGGGACATGGCTGGAGGAGGTGGGTACCTAGGGATGTTGCCTTGAGGACTGTATCTATCCCTGACCTTCTGTGTTTTCAGGCTGCCACAAACTGAGCAGCTTTGTCCACCACTCTCTTCCACCAAGATGTTTCTGTCCTGGAGCTGGCCAACCATGGACTGAACCTCTGAAACCAGGAGCCAAAATAAGCCTTTCCTCCTCTAAATTGTTCTTGTCAGATATTTTGGTCACAGTGATGAAAAAGTTAACTAATACAGCATATGTTGATACAATTTTGATATACTTATTGATATACTCATCCTACCCTGGATCTGCTGACTTCTTGATCTTGGACTTTTCAGCCTCCAGAACTGTGAAAAATAAATACTTGTTTTCTTAAGCTACCCATGTTGATGGCCATTCATTATAAACAGCACAGTCAGTAATGTCAGCATCCAACAACACAGTAAGACATCCAACAACACAGCATTATAATTATTTCTTCACACAGTCTATATCTTTTAGAGGAAAAAAGAGATGAGAAAAAATATAGTCTTTACCTACTTATTTACTATTTCTTAGGTTCTTTATTTCTTACTACAGATTGGATTTACTACTTGGTTTCATATCCTTTCAGCGTGAAGGATTACCTTTAATATTTCTTGCCAGGTTTTCATGCTAACAATAATTGTCTCAGTCTTTATCTGGGAATGTCTTAATTTCCTTTCTTTTCTGAATGAATAATTTTTGTGGAGGTGGAATTTTTTGTTGACGGTTCCTCTCAGCATTCTGAATATGTCACTCAATTGCTTTGTAGCCTCCATGATCTCTGATGAATAGTCAGCTGTTAAGCTTATTGGGATTACCTTATATGTGATGAGTCCCTTTCTATTATTACTTTTTCAATATTATCTTTATGTTTGGCTTTCAATAGTTTAACTTATGATGTGTCTATGTATCCATTTTTATCTTAATAGAGTTTATTAAGAATCTTGGAGCTGTAGATTCAAGTTTTTCACTAGATTTGGGAAGTTTTGGGCCATTAAATTGTTTCTTCTTTCATGCTTTCTCCTCTTCTGGGGGTAACCCCATTATATATGATGGTTAACTTGATATAGCACAGATCTCTGAGGCTCAATTTTTCTTAGTTTTTCTCCACTGTTTAGATTAGATACTTTGTAGTTTTCTATCTTCATTTTTTTCTATCTCAAATTCACTGCTTATACTTTCTGATTTTTAAATTTTAATTATTGTTCTTCTCAACACCAGAATTTCCATTTTAAATAATTTCTATATCCTTGTTGACTATCTCTGCTTGTTAATTCATACTTATGATACTTTAATTCTTTAAACAGCTTTTTTTTTGGTTTTTGAACATATGTTTAATAGATGCTTTGAAGTGTTTGTTAAATACAGCTTCTTGGAAACTTAGAGATAATTGTTTTTGACTGAGTGTGAGTCAGACATTTCTGTTTTTTGCATATCTTTTGATTTTTGATTGAGAATTGAAGGTTTTGGATAACTTTTGTAATTAAGGCTATTTTTAGTTATTCTCTGAGCTTTAGTTTCTGCTAGGCCTTCGCTATGCTCATCCACATAGCCTCAGAGTAGACCAAGAGTCTGAATAGCCTGGATCTCTCTGCTGCCACTGTGGATGGACATGTTTTTACCCAGGAATTTCTTGCCCCAACCAGGCCTGCACTTCAGGCTGGCAGGCCTTCGCCCTCCCTTACCAGCCAGTTTTTGACAAGTCCTTTCCATTGATAATGAAAGTGGGTGTCACTCACCTCTACAAATTGAATGAACCATTTTCAACCATAAACAGCAACTGTGGGTCTCCAAAGCTCACCCTACATGGTGGAGTCTCTAGGCCAATCATTCTAGGGAGGAGGCACAGGTGCAGCCCCAGTCCAGAATGCCACAGTTTCCTTCTGTTCGTATTGCAAGTTCAGCAATTTTCAAACCCTAACACTTCTCTGATTGTTGTATACCATTGTGGTCCTTACCTTGTTCTTTGTCCAGTTGTCTTTAGGTTTACACTTGCTTTTCAGAGGGTTATTTGCCCATCTCCTCACTTGGCCAGAGCGAGGATTTCCAGTTTCACTTCAATTAGTTTTGAAGGTTGATACTTATCTCATTTCACCTTTATGGAAAGCTATATATACTTAAAGTACTTCATTGAATAATAGATACTTTAATTTTTTTTTTTGCGATACCGGGGATTGAACCCAGGGGTGTTCTACCTCCGAGCTACACCCCCAGCCCTATTTTTTATACTTTATTTTGAAACAGGGTCTCACGAAGTTGCGGAGGGCCTCACTAAGTAGCTGAGGCTGGCTGCGAACCCGGATCCTCTGGTCTCTGCCTCCCAAGTACTGGGATTACAAGCGTGTGCCACCACGCCCAGCAATAATAAATTATTTTAAATAATTACCAAAGAACTTCCAGAAATGATTGGTTTTATTTGTTGCTTATGCTGTCTTTTTTAAGCCCTTGATGTCTAATTGGTATGTCCTACAACTCCTCATTTCCTTTCCTTAAAACTTAATGTATTTGACCAGGATTTGGCCCCAAATGTTAACCGTGTGTAATTTATATTAATCGATTCAGTAGCTATTTATTAGTCACCTGCTATGTGCTAGGCATATATGACATCATTTGTTCAACTAACAAAGTAACTAAATAAATAAGCCCTTTATAGAGTGCCCTATGGTCTACAAAATAATCTCACTTGTGTCAGTCAAGATCCTGGCTGGAAACAAATGGCTTGCTTAAAATTGGGTAATTTTGGCAAATTTAATAGAGGAACTATTCACAACGAAGTGAGTAAGGCTTAGAGAAATCAAGATGGGATGTTTTAGAACACTTAGGCTGCTAACAACAGAGCACTCTTCACTCCTAGGCTGGATGGGAAATGAGAGGAAGTGGTTACTGAGAGCCATAGAGAACACTCCATGTAGAGAGGGACACCTGACAGGAGTTTTTCAGGAGAACAACCAACAACCTGTGAGCAGGCAGGGAAGGAGCCAAGGGTGTCAGTTCTCTGTCCTCATTCTTTCTGTCCTTCATCTTTGGTCAGTAAGAGAATCCATGGATGCAGACCATGGAGGTCAACCTCCTGGAGCACAAAGCAGGGAGAAGAGGTGGAGAATGGCTCTGGAGAGGCAAGATGAAGACATTTAGCATACTCCCATCATTCATTAGCAAATCTCCTTGATTTTGTGTACAAACATGTCTATCACATATGTCTTTGTGATGTTGTTTTTCATTCACAACCTCTGTTATACTAGTCCAGGTCTTCATTGACTCTTAACTGTGTGACGCAATTTCTTTGTCCTTTCAGACCCCCCTGAAATATATATTGCTGATAGGTAAGATGGAGTTTAGACCTGGGTTTGCTGACATCAAATTTTTCCTTGTGCTACCACTCAACCTACTTTCCAGTGTTTATATATACATTTTTTTTTCATTTTACATGTCACTCTTTATTCTTGTGATTGGTTCTGGCAACTTCGTTTGCCCCTGTACTCATTTTTTTTAACTTTTTATGTTAATTTATTGGTGCATTGTAAATTATAATTATACATTTTGATATATGTCAGGGTATGAACATCATACATGCACACATTGCACATTTAGCCCTCCCTCCAATCCCACCCTATTCCCTCCCCCTTCCCTCCCTTTCATGCTCCGGATAGTAGGAATAAAATAATTGAGGATTCTTTCTTTTGTTAATTTCAATTGTGAAGCTAGGGAAAATGCTGGCTTAAAATCGGGTAATTTTGGCAAACTTAATAAAGGAACTATTTATAAAGAAGTGAGTAGGGCTTAGAGAAATCAAGATGGGATGTTTTAGAACACTTAGGCTGCTAACAACAGCTCTTAAAATTCATGTTTAGATCTTTTCTGCATCATCTCATCTGTATTTTCATTTGAACATTTGTTGAAAAATTTTACTAGAAATACAAAAATTGTGTTTCCTAATTATCTTGGACTTGAGGCCCAAATGGTAAAATAATTTTGCTAGGCCAGGATGTTCCTTGGTTGTTTTTGTTTAAAGAATTTGTATAGATTGAAATGCAGCTGCAAGTCTATTAGTGATTTTCTGTTGCTTACTTGTCAAGATTTTTATTGTTTGGATGAAAAATAGTATTTCAAAACCTGGCAGCATATTGACAAAAACATAGCACTTTGTGTAATTCTCTTTTTGAAAAACTACCTCTTTAAAAGACAAAGATTGCCTCTGCTACTTCTATTCACACGTGTCTCCAACAATAGATTTATTGACAGCTCTAAGATAAGGTTTAATTCTGTACCCTCCCCCATTTATCATGGTATATGCGTGTCTCAATGGAGAGAGGCACGTTAGAGTCCTATATGTGACCAAACAATATGGAGACTTCCGAGGTGTATAGAGGGAACATTTTACATTTTGTTACTAATCTCTGACAGGTGCAGGGCCTTTTCTTTTCTTTCATTCTTTTTAAAACGGGATAATTTGAGAGTGCAAGCCTATCTCTTGAGACTAGCATTTTATGGGACTGCCTAGGGAGCAAGACCCCTAATGGACAGCTGAGGTGTCTAATCTCTGAGCCTTTCAAACTATGCTGGCAACTCAGTCCTCCTCGATGCCCTTCTATTTGGCTACTTATTAGGAATAGAACAGAATACTGCTCCCTATTGTTTTTTTTTCTTTTTTTATATATTCATTTATTGGTGCATTGTAATTATACATTTTGATACACATGAGGATAGCAGCATCATACATGCACACATCGCTCATTTAGCCCTCCTCTTTCTGTTATTTTTTTATCTCTCACTCATTTGTGTTTATCTCCCACTCCCCATCCCATATACCTCACCAAAAGAAAAAGTCTGCTGAAGTCTCTGAGCTGGGAATGGCACATTGTTACAAATTTGTTTCCTGTATCATTCCTGGCAAACTCATTACAAAGTAATGGTGGCCCACACTCAAGTGCACTTCCTCAGGGACCAATAGCTGTAAATAAGGAGGCACTGCAAGCTGGCTGATAAGTTGTTGTTCTGAAAATAGCACTGCTTTTTAGCAGAATGTTTGACCTTTTTTCATATTGCCAGAGGCCTGTCTAAGACCCTCAAGGTCTGTTTCTCATCTTAAAAATCCTCTGTAGGAAAACACAGTGTGTGGCTTAAGAAGATCTCCAAATTGCTTGACATCTATTTTCTTTCTGTACCTTTAAAAAATGATAATTATAGTTATGCTGGATAATCTCCTTGTCATTTTGCAAACTGGATTTTCCTTCTTCCGGTAACAGTTACTTTTTATCGACATGGGAAGCAACATGTTGAATATTTTATGAAATCTAAATGTATAGGGCAGGAGAGTTAATGTACTTTCATATATATAGAGAGAAGGAACATTTTTGTGCAACTTGGAAATTACTTTGGGGCTGATAAAACCCGTAAACTTTATTATTTATTCTTGTATCAAGGTAATTGTCAGCTTTGATTTGGAATGGCTATGCAAAACCCCTTCTTCAACGCTTTGGCTTGTTTTCTTTCCTGTTGCTATAAATAATTGAACCATGAAATGGAGAATTTCAGGAAATATTTTACCTGTAGAATACAGTTATAGATATTAAGAAGTCAAAATATTTAAGCCCACTCAGTAGAACCTTTATAGTTTTAAATACTCAGGGATTTGAATAAGATACCTCCAAACTGTTTCTGAAGATTCGGACTATTGGTTTCCAAGATGGACACAAGCAAATTTTCTGTTACGAGTAGAGCTTTTGATATTCAGAAAGTAGAAAGCTTCACAGGTTCATTAGTCTCTGGACTGATATGGCAGTCAGGACAGCGGACCTCCGTATGTTTGGTAGATGCAGGTTTGATAGATGCAGGTTGTATTGTATCCTCTTAAACTGCTGCATTGTTTTTCTCCTTTGTAAAAATCATGCCAGCCATATATTTCAAGAGATATTTTCAAACTTTTCAATGGCTCAAATTTCTGCCAAAATACCTTGAGAGACCCCCCCTTTTTGGGGGAAGTACTGGAGATTCAACCCTGAAGCATTGTATTTCCAAGCTACACCCCCAGCCCTATCTTATTTTTTTATTTTGAAACAGGGTCTTGCTAGGTTCCTGAGGGACCTTGCTAAGTTGCTGAGCCTGGCCTTGAACCTGCAATGATATCCTGTCTCAGCCTCCCAAGCACTGAGATTACAGGTGTGCACCACCATGGTTCCTTCAGAGACTCTTAATATATTATTTTCAGGTGGTCTTTACTATATGATAAGAGATATTCCCTGTTTAGTGCTTTTATTTCAGATATAGAAATATAAATTTCCGTCTTTATTCTTCTAAGTCATGAATTACTATTTTACACGAATCTCTCCTTTTCCATGATTTCATTTTTTGCAGTTTCAGTTACTGGAATGAACTTTGGTCTGAATATATTAAGTGGAAGTTTCCAGAGACAAATGATCTAATAAGTTTTAAGCTATGTGCCATTCTGAGTAGCATCATCTTGCTCCATCCTGCCTGGGATATGCATTACCCCTGTGTCAAGTATATCCATGTTGTATATGCTACCTGCCCCTTGGTCACTCAGTAGACTCATATAGATCAGCTGTTGAGGTATTGCTGTGTTAAAATCAACCCTTCTTCCACTTAATAATGGCCTCAAAGTGTAACTGTGGATGCTGGCAATTCGAATATGCCAAAGGGAAGCAATAAGATGCTTCCTTTAAGTGAAAAGATGAAAGACATTGATTTAATATGGAAAGAAAAAATTGTATGTTGAGGTTACTAAGATCTATGATAAGAAGCAATCTTTTGTGAAATTGGGAAGAAGGAAAAGGAAGTCCCTGACAGTTCAGCTGTTGCACCTCAAACTGCGAAATTTACAGCCAGTGTATAGTAAGTGCTTAGTTACAATGGAAAAGGCACTAAATTATAAGAGTACATATTATCTGTGCTTTCGGGCATCCACTGGGGGTCTTTGAATGTATCCCTCAAGGGCAAGAGGGGACTACTATATACCCATTCAAAATATATACATATACTAATCTCATGAAAATAGAGTAGTTTGGTGGTTTTTGCCAGGCATGGTGGTGCATGCCTTTAATCCCAGCTACTTGGGAGGCTGAGGCAGGAGGATTGTATATTTGAGGCCAGCCTGGGTAACTTAGGGAGATCCTATCTCAAAATAAAAAATAAAAAGCAGGGCTACAGTGTGGTTCAGTGGAGAGCACCCCTGGGTTCAATCTCTAGTACTGCAGTCAATCAACCAACCAATCAATAATAAAAAGAATTGGGGATATAGTTCAGAGGCGGAACACTCCTGAGTTTAATCCCCACTATTGCAAAAGTAAATAGATACATAATAAAAATGAATAAGCAAATACAAATTTTAATGGCTATTGAATATTACCATTTGAATAATCCATGGATACCACAATCTTGAAATCTCCTTAAACATTCCTTTATACCTTCTTCTCTTCCTATGTCACCTAATACAGTTAGTACACAATTCATGTTCTAGTCGCCATGCTTTTAACTTTTGACTACCCATCCTCAACTAGTCCCTTACTCCCTCTCTGATTGATAGAAAATGATATGGTTGGCTGGATGACAGTTCAGCTGTTTTCTCTACTGATGACAGATGCCATTTTTATGACTAAGAGGGTCAGCAGATAATTAGAGTAAGTCATGGTATCCTCTCCAATAGATTGGTTTGTGTGGTAGGCATGTGGCTTAAGTTAGATCAGTCAGAATCTTTCTCAAGAGTTTTTAGTTTTTAAAAGCTATCATAAGTGGGGAAAACACACATTTTCTTCCCTTAGGGTCATGCAGCTAGAAGAATGCGATTTTGGGGTTTTCTGTGGGCATGATTCTTCTCCGTGGGCAGGAGAGAATTAAGTGAACAAACATCAATGAGAGAGGAGGAGAGAATGCAAACAGTATGTAAATCTCTGTGCTATCCCCAAGGTCCTTAGAGTTGTGCTGGCTTCTGAATATTTTCTAGTTTTTGCTTACATTAACTTGAGTTGAGGTTCTGACATTTGCAACTCAAAGTCCTGACTTCTGCATTCATTCAGTCAAAAAAGATATGTGAGCTGGGCGTGGTGGCACATACCTATAATCCCAGTATTTGGGAGGCTGAGACAGGAGGATCTCAGGCTCCAGGACAACTTCAGCAATTTAGTGAGACCCTCAGCAACTTAGTAAGACCCTGTTTCAAAATAAAAATAAAATAGGTCTGGGAGTGTAGCTCAGAGGTAGAATACCTCTGGGTTCAATCCTCAGTACCTCCCCCAAAAGTATGTGATTATATTTCATAAATCTGTTAATATCTCCTTCTTTTCATTCAAACTTCTTTTCATTCAAACTTCTTTTCATTCAAACTTCTTTTCATTCAAACTTCTTTTCATTCTACCATTTGGGTTCATTTCTCTATTGTCTTATACTCGGACTCTCCCTACCTCACCCTATCCCCACCCTGCCTGCCAGGAAATTTCTTTTCTATGGAGCTATAATTCTAAACATTTCAATGTACTCCTTTTCTGTTTAATATTTTTTAAAGATTTCACAATCCAAATTTCTAGATCTGGCTTTACGATCTGACTCGCATTTCCTAGCTTATCTCTTGCCATTTTGTCCCTGTATTTTCTATCCTCTAGCCACACAAAAAAATTGCCAGTTTTTTTATTATGCCATTCTAGTTCACACATCTATAATTTTGCACACATTTTTCCTTTTGCCTAGAATTCTGCCACCCCTAAATTTCAATATTATTGATCTGGTCAGTTCTATTACCCTTTAAAGTTCAAAGTTCTCTATACAGGATTAGTTATCCCCATCATTGTTATTATGCTTCCCTGTACTTACAGTGACTTCCTTATATCTCTCCCTCAGCCCCCAGCCACCTCCAGAGAGTGAACCACGTAAGAACAGAGACTATCTTACTTAAGGATATTTAGTTTCCTTTCTCATTAGAGATCATCTTGCATGGATTATTGTCCAGCAAATAATTATTCTTTTCACTTTCCCACTGTAGGTGGTATATATGTGTCCCTGCTGCTTTGATTTTGAGCTTCGCCATATGATATTCTTTGATCAATGGAATGTTAGTAAATATGACTCCAATAGAGGCCTTAAATGTGCTGTGTATCATTGGGATTGGCTTTAGCATGCTGATGATTTGCTATGAGAACAGGTATGAGAGAGACATGTTGAACATATGCTGATTCAACCTTATCCTAGGGCCCAGCCTGACCTACCTTCAACCTGAAGTAGAGCTACCCAGCAGAGCACAGATAAACCAAGCCACAACCTGCAAACCTATGAGCTTAGAAATAAGTTACATGCTTATTGTTGTATGCCATGGAAATTTGTGATAGTTCATTAGACAACATTATTTTGCTGTTAGCTTACAGAAACATGTTCATTTTATAGATTTGAAAAAAACTACAACTAGAAAAGTTTTGACATGAACTAAGTGAGTACTTACTAGTACTTGCTAAGCATAAAGCGTCCCATCAAATAGTATGGGAATGGGAAAGATTAATTCAGAGAGATGCATATATTAACATAGATGTATATATCTTATAAGGGAAACTAAGCATTTGCCTAGAGCCTCACATATGCAGGAGCTCCACATGATGAAGTCCAGTTTGTTATAAAAGGAGCAAAAAAGTTTCAATTTACTAGGAAAATAATAAAAACAAGTGCTTATTTTCATTTAATTCTTCTGTGTTTTTGTTTTAAGTATCCTAGTCTACTTGAGTTTCTAGTATAATAAAATACTATGGTTTATGGGGTTCGTCAACAAAAAGTTATTTTCTTGCAGTTCTGGACGTTGGAAAGCCCAGGATCAAGGTTCTGGCAGGGTCAGCTTCTGGCAAGAGTTCTTCTCTTGCTAGATCCTCACATGGCCTTTCCTCAGACAGAGAGCGAGCCAGCTTTCTGGTTTCTTTTCTTATAAAGACACTAATCCTATTGGATTAGGCCTCCACCCTTATGACCTTATTTAATGTTAATTACATCCTTAAAAGTCCTATCTCCAAATGCAGTCACTTTGGATGTTTGGGCTTCAGCGTATGGATTGGAGTGGGAGAGACATAAATATTCAGTCCATAACAGTAAGTAATAGCATTTGCCTATTTCCAACTCACAAACTGTATTAGGCTTTCCTATTGAGTGCTTCTATTATAGCAGGAGTATATCCTTCTTTCATAACCCTCATTATACCTGAAATGATTTGATTCATATTTATCTTCTCTATGAGGGCATAAGAGCCTAGGAAAGGGATTATGAATGTCTTGATCATTGTTGTAGTCACAACAATAACTATGTGTTGACTCACACACAATAAATATTTATTCATATTTCATGAAAGATGGATATCAGTTTACTTTCCAAACATGAGAATTAATAGTTTTCATATACAACATCTTCCTACTTTCAGAAAGTATTTCTTGAACATTTCCATTAGAAGAAGGAACAAAAGAGAGTGCCCCACACTGTCTGGAGTCCAGAGTAGGATTTGGTTCTTGAATCATACAGTTTAACACTCCTGCTTTCTTGGGCTACTTGCTGAGACTATTAAGTCCCAGGGGAATTGGGGACAACAAATGAAAAACTAAATGCCACCTTCTTACTGGTTTGATAAGCAAATGAGAGATATTTTACCCCTATTCATTCCAACTCTACCCTCACTGCAGTGACTGACAAAAACTGGACTTTTCTGGTAAGAACTGTTGAATATGAGTCTTATGCCTGGAAACCTGATGGATTAGTCTGCTTCTGACTTGTTGAATTTCTTTTGGTTTCCATGTATATAAATATACCATATACACATGATTCTCCCAGTTAATGAAAGCTAAATTTCATGGAGGTTAATTTGCCCAGAGTCACACATGTTAGTGCATGATAGGGCAAAGACTTAAAACCACGTCTTTCCTACTCATTGTTATAGTCATTAACCACTTTGCCATGGAATTTATAATCAAGAAATAAAGTAATATGAAAGGATGATGGAAAAGATTAATTCTGGAAGATACCTTGGAAGACGTAATGGTTGAGCAAGGTCCTGAAGGCTTTGGTGGTAGAGCTCCAATCTATGGGAATAGCTTGAATGCATGTACCTAGATAGTATATGTTTGTGGAAACAGTAAATAAAGCTATAGAGAGAAATAGGAGATCTAATGTTAGATAAAGTTACACAGGTATATAGGGGCCAAATTATAGGATATTTTTGGTTACAGTCTGATTTTGCATTTTACCTTTAGGTGGTAGAAAAATCATCAAAGGCAGCTCAGTGCAAATTGGACCATAAGAGAACAGAGGGCTTGATGGGGTTAGAAATAAGAGGCATGAAGACAAACTGGGAATTTGTTGCTACCAACTGAGTGAGAGGAGATTAATTGGGAAGGGACAGAGGTGATGTGAGAATTTTATTTTCAGTTAGAATAGCTAATAATCCTGTCATATGTTCAAGGTCAAAAAGGTGATCAATGATAGATCCAGAGCAATAATCAGGTCTTCTGATTACCATTCCAATCAATAGTACATCTACTTAAAATATGTGCCAGAAAGAATTTTTAGTCTTTGAAGAATGACTTTGAAAATGTCACCCAACCTTCATATCTCTATTTTTAGTCATCATTATATGATGAGATCTAGAACATCAGTTATTCACCATGCATTCAATGTTTAACTACAGAATAATAGCTCTTAATATATATTTCAAGGAAATCACCTACTTTTTTACTTAGAATATCAATTTCTATATATCAAGATGAAAATATTCACTCAACTTTCAGAGTCAGATTATCACTCTCTCCATTTATTAATGCCATAGAAGTCCGGGCTAGAAGCAAGGGCCCTTTTAGGTTTTGTGTGGCCTAAAGTTCATATAATTTTGATTGGTCTTCTCTATGAAATATTGGACAAAATTATGAATATAAAACATCTTATGAACAAGAATGATCACACTAAATTACTGGCACCTTGGTGTGTTAGGTCCCTTTCTGCTGATATGTCTTTAGGTTATTTACTAGAAATATTTCCAAGGAGTGCAGCCTTGATTTACAAGCTTCCTAACCACAATTCTACTATCCTCAGCCCCCACAAGGATTAAATTTAGTTTGCTTCCCAGGAAATCTAGCTCTGGTTATTTAACCCAAATCATCTGCCAAATCATTATCTACCTTTTACTTCAAGTTCTGAAAGGAAATTTCAGTACTACCATTTTTCCTAACTATTGCTGTTTTTTCCCTTTCTTTCCCATGAAAGTCAATCAAGTATTTAAATAAAATTATCAAGTGGGAAAAAGAGCTTGGTTTATGAAAGTCTTCATCGATTCTTGCTTGACCAGTTGTATTATTTTTCTATGCATATTACTGCTACGTCTATCTCCAGCTTTCTCCAAGTCTCTCATTTTATCTTTATACTGTCACTAGAGAAATCTTCTAAAACTGAAATTTGAAATGTTACTCATTTTCTTAAAATCCTCCAATGGCTCCCATTTCTTTACTCTGATCTTCCTCTTTGGCCTCATGTCCTGACATTCCTTGCATTATTAGACCCTGGCCATATCAGCAATTCCCTAGCCTGGCTTTCCTGTCCTGTTACTTGGGGTCCTGTCACAGGATGATCTTTTTGTCTTCTCCCACTTGACATCTGGAAGACTTCTACTCATCCTTCAAGCAGAACATTTTCTTTTCAAGCCTTTCAACCCCAACTAGGGTTAGGCTTTTCACTTTTATGTTCCTATAACACTTTTTACATGTCTTTACTATAAATCTTACCCTCTTTTATTATAAATATAATTTGTTAGTTCCCTTCAGTTGATTGATAGCTTCTACTTTTGTTCACTAGAAACTGTTTTCACCCATCTGCATGTATCATCTTGTTTAATCCGTTGAACAACTCCATCAGTTCATAATTAGGAACGCTGAGATGCAGTGTCTAGTCTGAGTGCACAGAACTAGTAAGGAATAGAGCTGTGATGGGAACCCAGGCAGTATTATTTCAGAGCAAATGCTTTTAATCACTACTCTGCATCAACAAACTAATTTCTACTGAATAGCAGAATGCTTGATATATTGCAAGTGTTCAATAGACATTTGGTGACTGAACAAAGGGACAAAATAGTTACCTTCTTTTAAAAAAATTTATTGGTGCATTGTAATTGTACATGATAATGAGACTCATAGTGATATTTTAATGTATGTATATAGCATTATTTGTTCTTTTCCTTCTCCATACCTCCCTTTTACCTCCCTTTTCACTGCTGGTCTCTCTTATAATTTTCATAAGGTCCCTTTTCTTTCCTTTTTTTCTCTCTAGCTTCCATATATGAGAGAATTGATTTTCTGAGTTTGGCTTATCTCACTTAGCAGGATGTTCCTTGTTCCTATTATTTTCCGGCAAATGACATAATTTTGTTTTTTATGTTTGAGTAAAACTCCATTGTGTATATATACCACATTGTCTTTATCCATTTATCTGTTGAAGGACACCCAAGTTGGTACCATAACTTGGTTATTGTGAATTGAGCTGCTTAAACATGGGTATGCGTATATCTTTATAGTATTCTGACTTCAATTCTTTTAGAAAGATACCGAGGAGTGGTATAGCTGAGTCATATGGTGGTTCCATTCCAAGTCTTTTGAGGACTCCATACTGATCTCCATAATGATTGTACTAATTTACAGTTCCACCAAAGTGTATAAGTGTTTTTTCCCCCACATCCTCAGCAGCATTTACTATCCTTTGTATTCTTGATGATTGCCATTTTAACTGGGGTTAGATGGAATTTCAGTGTAGTTTTGATTTGCATTTCCCTGATGGCTAAAGGTACTGAAAAAATTTTCATATATTTGTTGGAAATTTGTATTTCACCTTTTGAGAAGTGTCTAGTTCAATGGCCCATTTATTGATTAGGTTATTTTTTTCAATGTTAAGTTTTTTTTTAGTTATTTATATGAAGAGCCTATGGAAATAAGGAAGAAAAACAAAAATCTCATTATGTTAGAAAACTAGTGATGGTCATATGACTTTCCCTTCCTTTCCAGTCCATTCATCTAAAAAATCTCACCTTCTCATTCTTTTCCACAAAAAAATCTGTTTACACATATATGTGTATTTATATATACATATAAATGTTAAATATATAAATATTTATATATACCTATAAATGTTAAACACTTATTTTCCATAACCTAAAAGCTACCAATTAAAATATTTTTTGAAATAATTTATTATATGTATTAATATTATTGATTAAATAAGGTATACATATTATCACTTTGGATGCTTATTAAATATAAAAATAAAGTGATCAAAAATATATATATCTTAATGAAATGCATAGAGCTATCCATGTGTTAGTGTTACCAAATATGTTAAAATGAGGCAAGGTGCATTGAAAATTTACAGTAAAAAGGGAGTTTGGGGCCATATAAGCTTGGGGCTTACAAAAGATACATTAGTAATTGTTAAATGTAGTCTTTATCAAAAAATATATAGCATATCCAGACCAAGTTATCTAAATTAAATGAGAATCTGATAAGAATGTATAAAAGAAAAGAGAAATGGGTGAAAACAATGAACAAAGGAGCCTTATGGCCAGTGAATTTACAGTGTCTTTTGGCCAAAAACAACATTTCTTCTATGTGTCTGAAGAAATCAAGAAAATAAAGCCATTAACTTACCCCCAATATACATTCCTGTTACTTGAAGATGTAAAATTGATCTGTTGGATGTATATATTGAGCTTTTCACTTTCTGCTGTTTAAAATCATGGAGAATAGACTATCAATGAATGAGATAATTCAGCAAGCTCACTCTCCTTATTTAGAATGGTGACAAAGCAGAGATCATGCCTCCCATGATACTGGTGTTTCTCAACATGCTTTTTTAAAACTTGGATATTCTAAGAATTATCTGATAGATAGACGAAACATTGCGATCCACCTGTTACCTGCAAAAAATATGAAGCTGTCATTATTTCTTATCAGTATCTTCTTTGCTTTGCTCTTTTGCAACTCTCCCTTAAGGATGATACATTCTTTTCTAAAACCTACCTGCACATGCCTATAAAAAGACATTTGTAGCTGGGCATGGTGGCGCACGCTTGTAATCCCAGTACTTTGGGAGGCGGAGACCGGAGGATCTGGGTTCGCGGCCAGCCTCAGCTCTCTTTCTCTCTCCCTGTCTCTCTCTTTCTCTACCTAGTGAGGCCCTCCACAACTTCGTGAGACCCGGTTTCAAAATAAAGTATAAAAAAATAGGGCCGGGGG
>PVJS01010231.1:19827-42959 GCA_004027185.1 Glis glis | reverse complement strand
AGTTGCGGAGGGCCTCACTAAGTAGAGAGAGAGAGAGAGAGAGACAGGGAGAGAGAGAGAGAGAGCGAGCACTGAGGCTGGCCGCGAACCGGGATTCTCCGGTCTCCGCCTCCCAAAGTACTGGGATTACAAGCATGCGCCACCACACCCCGCCTTTTATTTTTTCTATTTAAACAAGGTCTCACTAGGTTGCTGAGCATCAGGTTGCTGAGGCTGGCCTTAAACCTGCAATCCTCCAGTCTCAGCCTCCCAAGTACTGGGATTCCAAGCTTGTGTCACCACGCCCAGCTTGCTTTAACATTTTTAATATATGTACATTTTTCATATATATACATCTTGCATATAGACCCTGACTCTCCTATGATTTTTTTTTTTGGTATTGGTGTAGAACCCTGGGGGCATTCTACCTCTGAGCTTCACCCCCAGCCCTATTTTATTTTTATTATCTTTGTGTATGTGTGGTAATGGGGGGGATTGAACCCAGGGGCATTCTACCTCCAAGTTACATCCCCACCCTTTAGATTTTTTGTTTTGAAACAGGGTCTTGCTAGGTTGTTGCAAGTCTCACTAAACTGCTGAGGCTGGCTTCAACCCTGTGATCCTCCTGTTTTAGCCTCCCAAGTAGTGGGATTACAGGCATGAGCTACCACACCCAGCTCTTATTTTTATTTTGAAACAGGGTCTTGCTAGGTTTCTGAGAGTCTTGCTAAGTTGCTGAGGTTGTCCTTGAATCTGTGATCCTCCTGTCTCAGCCTCCCAAGTACTGGGATTACAGGCATGTGCCACCATGCCCATTCCTATGAATCTTTTTGAAGTAAAGACTCAAATTTATTCAAATTTCTTGTGGCTTCAATTATTATTCCATGATCCTTGCTAGAAAACAAATTATAGGATGTTTGGATATATTTCCTTGTTTAGATTTAACTGCCTGGGCAAATTGTTTTCCTCAGAAAATTCCCATGGTATACACAGGTTCAGACTACCTTGGAATACAGTTATTTGTCCCATCTGTCATTTTAAGTAACACGAACATGTATGTTTATATATTTAGAAATACAGTTGTGATGTTATAATAGAGTTTTATTCTGAGAATCTCAGTTCTTCAGGAGTTTCACAAGCAACCTGCATACAGTTGAGTAACATTTTAAGATGCATTTGCCAGCAAGTTTTAGGGGAAAAAAATCAGACCCTCAATTTCACCTCCCTTCCACTGGATGAGAAGCATATTGGGGATGGGGGGAAAGATTTCAAGCAAACTCATGAGCAGTGATCTGGGACATTAGGTAGAAGCCACATACTGAGGGTGGCAGAGCAACAGGGTAGAAAAGAGTTCGTGTCCTTGATGATTGTAGAACTGTCATCCAATCCTGGACTACTGCTTCCAGATTCCCTTTATATGAAAGAGAAATTAATTTATATCTTGTTCAAGGTACAATTATTTGTGGCGTCTGTCGCTCTCATTTGTACCTCATCCCTAAAGACAGAAGGTTCCATTAGGGTCCTTCATATATTGTTGTCTTGGGAAGAGTAAAAAGCAAAGATCTTATATCAGAGTAGAGAAGGAACTTATATCTCCATGATCATCTTCTTTTTCTACTCCTCATGCCAAAAACCCTAATTCCATCTGGTCTATAGAAGCCAAAGATATCTAGACAGCTTCTTCAAAGACAGGAAACTTAGCTGGGCATGGTGGGGCATGCTTGTAATCCCAGTACTTTGCAGGCAGAGACAGAAGGATCGCAGGTTTGTAGCCAGCCTCAGCTACTTAGTGAGGCCCTCTGCAACTGTGTGAGACCCGGTTTCAAAATAAAGCATAAAAAATAGGGCCGGGGGTGTAGCTCGGAGGTAGATGCCTCTGGGTTCAATCCCCGGTACCGCAAAAAAAAAAAGAATAGAAAACAGGGCTGGGGGTATAGCTGGGGGTATAGAATGCCCCTGGGTTCAATCCCCAGTACTGAAAAACAAACAAACAGAACAAAAAAATACACCAGGAAGCTTGTCAATTAATCCTAGTTTATTAATATAGTAGAATTTCTTAAACGATATGTTTACATTTCCCAAGATGGCCTAATTAGAAATTCTAAGTTTTGTTCTATGAAATTAGTTTAAATGATTTCTCTGTACTTTACTATCTCATTAATTATATACCCTTAAGAAGCCTGGGGCATTTTTTTAGAGTACTAAGAAAGGCTAACTAGCCAAATGTGACTTTCAGCCTCAAACTGGTTTATTCATTACATGTAAAAGTGACACAGAGTCCCCCTAAAAGCCTAGTTTTTCTTTTTATGTTCCTTCACTTTCACAATTGAATCTCTAATGTGTTTAAATCTCTTATTATACATTGAGTCCTATGTTGTAAGGTTATAAATTAATTTCTTTTTAAGCCAGGCATGGTGGCACATGCTTGTAATCCCAGTCCTTGGGAGGCTGGAACTAGAGGATCGCAGGTTCGAAGCCAGTTTTGGTAATTTAGTGAGGCCCTCCACAATTTAGTGAGATCCTGTTTCAAAATAAAAGAGGGCTGGAGCATAGCTCAGAGGTAGAATGCCCCTAGGTTCAATCCCAGTATCTCACACACACACACACACAAATAATAATTTATTTTTAAATTTGATTGTTTAACCCTTGATAAAATATTTTGCATTTCAATAATGCATAATTACTAGGGAGGTAAATAAGATTCAAGGATGGGAGGAGAGAAGAAAATGGGAAAAAATTAGGCTTTAACACAGGATAGGGCTGGGCGTGGTGGCGCAAGCATGTAATCCCAGTACTTGGGAGGCTGAGACAGGAGTATCGCAGGTTCACTGCCAGCCTCAGCTACTTAGTGAGGCCCTCTGCAACTTAGTGAGACCCTGTTTCAAAATAAAGAATAAAAAATAGGGCTGGGGGTGTAGCTCAGAGGTAGGATGCTCCTGGGTTCAATCCCCAGTACTGCGAAACAAACAACCCCCCCACCCAAAAATACAAGATAAAACTTATCTTCAAACTTTCTTACCTAGTAAACATTTTGGCTAAGTAAATTCTTATGAGGAATACCAAACGATTTTTAATCAGCAGGAACAAAAGCCTGCCAAAACCAAAAGGCATGTTTCCTTATGATCTAATAAGATAAATTTGTCTTCACAATTAGCAAATTGATGTTGCTAAAATAGCACATGGAAAAGTATGCTCAAATGTTCCCCTAACCGGAATAATGTGCATGATTCAGACTGTGAACAATGACAGCATAGGACGACTTTGGGGAAATGTACACAATTGCCAAATCATATCCTCCGGCTCCAGAATGTGTATGAATCCTCTACCCACCATCAACTCGTGTCTCAAAGATATGTTGACACATTTATTTGTCATATGTCTTTCGTCTGCAGTGTGTTGTAATACAAAAAGTACTGGTTTCACGGTCAGAAGATTTGTGTTCTAGTCTAGGCTGTAATAGCTGTGGCCTTCTACCTTTTACTTAACCTTGCCCAGAATCAGTTTCCTCACTGTAAATTGGGGTTAATAAATCCCAGTACTTGGAAGGCTGAGATAGGAGGATTGCAGGTTCGCAGCCAGCCCCAGCAACTTAGCAAGGCCCTCTGCAACTTAGTGAGACCCTATTTCAAAATTAAAAAAATAAAAATAAGGCTTGGGGTGGAGCTCAGAGGTAGAATGCCCCTGGGTTCAATCCCCAGTACAACAAAAAGGGGGGGTTAATAATACCTGTACTGCTTATTTCACAAATCTGTTATAAAGATAAAATGATATGTATGTACTAGTGTAAATTTTAAAAATTAAAAAGTTTTTAAATTTAGAAATTTAGTAAATTAAAAAGGCTAACCATTCTATTACCACAGGTTTCCCCACCTAAACCTGCAGTTCTACTTATGACATTTCTTTTCCTGAAAATCCTGTTTTGAAAATTAAAAGCCGATCTAAGAAATCTTTCAATGACCTCTCTCAAGAGCAAATCACCTAACCTCTTGAGCTTCTGTCTATAAATGAGGAGTTGGACTAGATTGATAGTTCAAAACTTTATTTAGAAGCAGAGCATTTTTAAAGTTATTCCAAAGATCAGCATGTAAAATGGACAAAAGCAGGTTTGCTCTTCTTGAAATGGTTGAAGCTGAAATGAGAAGAACTGAGTCCTACCTAATTGAATTTCTTCCTCCACCATATTTATTTCACCTAGCCGCTGAGGCCTACCTCAACAAAACTCAGACCTTTCCCATTCTAACCTTCTACATTTGATGTCCAGCCCTTATGTTTCTATCATTCTTTAAGCAAAACTCTCCCTTATATAAAGGGATAAAGAAAAGCTATAGTATGTTATAGATGGACCTATGTCCTGGCCTGGCCAATGACTTTAAATACCAGGTAGGCCATCAGTCCATCATCTGAGTCATCCTTGTTTGCCAACAAACAAATTTGTTGAAATGAAGCCAAGTCACTCTTATCAGGTGGGTACCAAATTCCTTGAGATGGAAGATATCTTTCAGAAGGTATGTGAAATATTTCAGTAGCCCTCATGGAGTAGAGAATTCTGTGTGAAACTATAAAAGTAAATATTGAATGGGCAAGTCTCCAAGTTGTTTTCCACTAAATACACAGCAATGCTGCAAGTTCTTTGAAACTGTTTTCAGTAAGAATGACTCAGAGATGAAGAACCCACTTATGGCAATGCAATGTCATTTCTCAATGGCCCAAACGAAGGAGACGGTTTAGGGAAGTTGACTTCAGGATATACAGATCATTTAGTCACAGAGTGTCAAAGCTGGAGATGATGCTAGAGAATAACCAGTCTAGTTTAAAAGTGAAAAATTATAGCCAGACACGGTGGTGCATGCCTGTAATCCCAGTACTTGGGAGGCTGAGACAGGAGGATCACAGGTTCAAGGACAGCCTCAGCAATTTAGCAAGACTCTCAGCAACTTAGCCAGACCCTGTTTCACAAACAAAAAATAAAAAGGGATGGGGGTTAGCTCAGAGGTAGAATGCCCCTGGGTTCAATCTCCATTATCACAAAAAATAAAATATATAAAGTCCAGAAAGATTGTGAAATGCTCAAAATTAGGGATTAATTCAAGCTTCATTAAATAGACATTAGCTGAGTGCTATGTGTCAGGTGACAGGAATAGGAAGGGAAATAAAACATAATCCTTGTTTAAGTGGTAGGAAAAGACAAATAAGTCAACAATTGCAGTTAGATATTTGAAGAACCAGGACTCAAACTCTGTATCTAAGTTCTTAAACCAGTGTCCATCCCCAAACCTCATGCTGCCTCTCATATGAAAAAGCTTAGCCAGGCACTGTGGTGCATAATCCCAGTTACTCTGGAGGCTGAGGCAGGAGATTCACAAGTTTGAGGTCAGTCTGGCCAACCTGTCTCAAAATAAAAAGTAAAAAAAAAAAAAGCAAAAAGGGCTGAGGATGTAGTTCAGCGGTAGAAACATCCCTGAGTTCAATCCCCAGTACTACCAAAACAAAAACAAAAACACCTCCAAAACAACAACATCAAAACCTGAGAAATTAGTAGTGGGGAGCCATGGTCAATATATCCAGAGATATATTAATGTCAACTAAGTCTGGGTCTTTGCGGTGCACAGGTACTTATTCATATTTCTTGAGGATGTGTGAATAATAAAGAGGACTCTATTCTTACATGAAAGGAAATTCTTATGAAGATTTTTTTCACCAGTACTTACAAAGACTTCTTAGAACACTGAGAAAATCATGAATGGAAAAGTTCTACAAAGAAAAATAATCATAGCACGGTCTTTGCTCTAACTTTTGAAGAAGTCATCACCAAGGTCAAAGCCGTGAAAAATTCCATTACCTACTGGCATACTTTTCAACCTACTTAGCAAGAAAAAAGATTTTAATTAGCTGTCTGCTTAGGTTTTTCTTTAGTATATAAAACACTGAAGAAATATACAAATATTTTAAACATTGTGCCATTATCCAGAAAGAAAAAAACAAACACAAAAACCTATGGCCGCACCTGTAAAAATCTCATTTCTTCATTACTGGCAAGATTCTAGTAAATTCTTACCAGTTCCTACCTATGACGGTCCTCTTTAAACAACAGTGGTTTATAATGACACTGAAGTAAAACCAGCACATATACCTAACAAAACAGCTTTAGGAGCCAGGCGTGGTTGCTTGTAATCCCAGTACTTGGGAGGCTGAGACAGGAGGATCTGGGTTCACGGCCAGCTTCAGCTACTTAGTGAGGCCCTCCGCAACTTAGTGAGACCCTGTTTCAAAATAAAGAATAAAAAATAGGGCGGTGGGTGGAGCTTGGAGGTAGAATGCCCCTGGGTTCAATCCCCAGTACCACACACACAAAAAAAAAACAGCTTTAGGGAATCAACATTTCTTCATTTGTTTGACAAAAGTTTAGCATTAGTAGACCTGAGGTCAGGCTACTTTACAAGAATACATCATATACTCATTCATTTATCAAGTAGCCATTTATTGAGTGCCTTCTGCATGAAAACCATGATACCAGAAGCTATGTAGAATACTAAAGACATAGAATAGAATTTTCAAAGTATAGTTTGAGGACACACTTGTGTTAAAATCATCTGGAGAACTTGTTAAAAATGTGGGTTCCTAGATCCTAGTGTAGATCTACTACTATACTGGTTATAGTTCTGGGTTGCAAGCAGCAGAAACCAATTTGGGCTCTCTAAGGAAAAGAAGGAACTCACTAGAAGGGCATCAGGGGTTCACAGAATTGACTGGAGATTGTGCCAAGGGAGCTTTTCCCACTACAGAAGTCATGCAGCAGGAATGATGTGGTCTGTGTGCTGGCACTGTCAGGATCCTGAGTTATAACCTTGTCATTGTGTCACTGCTCTAGACTCCAAATGCAGAAAAAGAGCCTCCAAGTGATGGAACCTAAGGCCAGACCCAAGTGACTCTTGCAAGGATGAGACACAAAGGATCTTCAGCCTGGAGATAAGGATGAAAATGGGAAGTAGAATTGAATGCTGATCAGCCAAGAGTAGCAAATGCCTGGTTACCTAGTGAATCAGAATCTCTGCAGTTTAGGATGGGGATTTTCTACATTTTTAAACAAGCTTCTCAGATTAGAATTCTGAAGTCTGAAAAGCATTGATGTAAGGAATATTATCTATACCCTAGAAGAAATTTAAATAAAAATGGAAAGCAGAATTTGGGAGGCTGAGCCAGGAGGATTGCAGATTCATGGGCAGGCTTAGCAACTTAGTGAGGCCCTCCCCAACTTAGAACCCTGTTGCAAAATAAAAAATGATAATAATAAAATAGGGCTGAGGGTATAGCTCAGAGGTAGAATGCCCTGAGTTCATTCCCCAGTACCATACACACACACACACACACACACACACACACACACACACACACACAGAGTAGCAGCAGCAGCAGCAGCAGCAGCAGCAGCAGCAGCAGCAGAACTATCTTATTTGTGAAACCTAAGAATAATTCCAAGGACCTGCTCAGATGTTATTTTCCTCTAGACATTGCCCCCATCTCCACCCCTTGCACTCATCAGCCATGCATTCGATCAAAAGTGAGCATCTTTATAAGAAGAAATATTATGCTTATAAAGTCAACTACAATAGAATATAAATGGGCACTCACATTTTTATGGGAAAAATGTAAACATGCATAAAAGCAAGTTTGGAAGTCTACATACCAAAATGTTAACAATGAAAAAGAAAAAAGAATTCCAAGGAAAACATAAGCAAGTACATGGTAGTTATATAGAATATACACACAATAGAAGTAAAAGTAACCACATACATGCTTTATTTTTTCATGACATGCATGAAAGTTTCATCTTCCTAAACTACATTTTTTGCCATGTTCACAAATGTTGATTAAAGAATCGTCTAAGCATTGTAACATAGAAATGTCTTTATTTATTTAATAACCCTACCACTAGGCTTTAAAGTCCTAGGGTATAAATAAAGAGTCCCCCAAGCAGAAAAAAAAGTGACCAAAATTCTTTATTTTGAACTCTTGTATATTTTCTAATTTTTCCAGAATGAGAAGCTACATTGCTGAGGCTGTCCTTGAGCCTACTATCCTTCTGTCTTAGCCTCCCAAGTACTGAGATTATAGGCAGGTGCCACTACACCCGGTTTATAGTTTTATTTTAAGTACTATGTAGTTTTTTTTGTTGTTTGTTTTGTTTTGTTTTGTTTTGTTTTGTGTGTGTGCGGTGCTGGGGATTGAACCCAGGGGTGTTCTACCTCTGAGCGACATCCCCAGACCCATTTTGTTTTTTATTTTGAAACAGTCTCACTACATGGTTGAGGCTGACCTTGAACCTGTGATCTTCCTGCTTCAGCCTCCCAAGTACTGGGATTACAGGTGTACACCACCATGCCTGGCTCAGGTACTATGTTATAGGAAAAAATGTAGAAGGGTACCAGCTAAAGCAAAAAAGATAATTTTAATAGGAAGCAAAAAGTAGTCTGAAAGCATCATATAAACAAATGCATGATGGTATAATCTAGATTCCAGATAGATTCTAATGTCCAGCTTAACAGCCCTACAGCATATTCATCTCAAACTAACTCCAGTGCATGAGAGCAAGATAAACAGCCAGTGTTTTGAGTTGCACTGACATGAGAGACAGGCAGAAACACAAAATAGAAGACTCATAGGCATCTCTGATACAGAGCATTGACCACTGCGTAGTAGTTGTGGCCCAGGGCAACCCAGAACTGCCTGGCTTTTTTTTTTCTTTTTTAAAGCAGAAAAATATCTACTTGTCACCAACAAGTGCCTTGCTTCTAGTTGATCATAGGGTTCAGAGATAAAACTGCAAACAAGTGAACCAACAGAAGTTCACTATGTTGGGGCCATTAGCTCCTAGTAGAAGCTCAGTAGATGTCCCTCAGTGAATTATTCATTTAAAAATTGCTGCTAGAATGGCAACCATCAAGAAACAATAAACGTTGGCGAGGATGTGGGGAAATTCGAACTCTTCTACACCATTGGTGGGATTGCAAATTAGTTCAGCCACTATGGAGATCAGTGTGGAGATTCCTCAGAAAACTGGGAATGGATCTACTATATGATCTGGCTATACCACTCCTGGGTATCTTTCCAAAGGGACTGAAATCAGAGAACTACAGTTATATATGCATATCCATGTTCATAGCAGCACAATTCAAAATAGCCAAATTATGGAACCAACCTAGGTGTCCATCAACAGATGAATGGATTACAAAATTATGGGATATCCACACAATGAAATTCTACTCAACAATAAAGAAGAACAAAATTATGTCATTTGCAAGAAAATGGAAGGACCTGGAGAACATTATGTTAAGTGAAATTAGCCAGTCACAGAAAGTGAAAGGTCATATGTTTCCTCTAATATGCAGAAACTAAGGAGTAATTTGGATACCAGAGGGACTCCAGACAATGGAGGAGAAACCTCAGTGGAGCCAGGGAGGTGGTCTAAGGGAAGGGGAGAGGGAAGACTGAGGATCACTGCAATAAGTACTGTGTGCATGTATGTCACTGTCAACATGATTTACATTATGATGTGAGACTATACTGCACCAATAAAAGCATATAAAAATAAAAAATAATAAAAAGAGCTTCTAAAGCTAGGTGTGGTGGCACATGGTCCTAATCCCCGTACTTAGGAGGCTGAGACAGGAGGATTGCAGGTTCGAGGACAGCCTCAGCAATTTAGTGAGACCATCTGCAACTTAGTGAGACCCTGTTTCAAAATAAAAAATAAAATAGGGCTGGGGGTGTAGCTTGGAGGTAGAATGCCCCCTGGGTTCAATCCCCAGTGCCACTAAATAAATAAATAAATAGTAAAAAGAGCTGCTGGTGTTACACTGATCTACCAACCCCTCTGTTGTCTTTCTTCTTCATGTTCTCATTCCTGTGAGTCCCTGCTGCCACATACGGCACACAAAGAGAATAATCACCATCCACAGTGTCATCCTCAAGTGAAACATAACATGCATATCTGATGTCACATGCTTAAAAATACAAAGGTATCCAAACACATTGCAAACTATATTCTAAAAAGTGCATTAAGCCAAAGGTCCATCTGGAAGGAAGGATAGAAGGGAGAGAGGGAGGGAGAGAGGGAGAAAGGGAGGGAGGGAGGAAGGAAGGAGGGAGGGAGGGAGGGAGGATAAAAAGCAACTTAGATTTCATCCAGAAGGGACTTTTGTGCTGTTTTTATACAAAATATTTCAAGCTTTGTCTCCATGCAGTATAGAGAGATTTGCTAACAGCATATTAAAATGCAGCTAGCTGGTTAATTCACAAGTCAAGTCTTGTAGGTATAGAGCATTATTATTATAATTATTATAGTTAATAATTATTATAATAAACATTTATGTAGCACTGTACATTACCGAAGTGCTTTACCATATTCTTGGCTCTTATTCTGCTGATACTGAATCACTTAAAGCCCAAAGCAGTTCTTTCTTATTCACTAATGAGAATGAAGTTTTACTGTTTTGTGGAACCTCCAGAAAAAGAAAAAAAGGACAGATGCACTAAATTTTTAAATATTTGGTATGCATTTCAGTTAAAATACTCTACTGGATCATTTAACTAGGAGCATAGTAAAGCTGAACACATCTAAATTAAATTATTAAAATAATGTCATTTTGTTTTGAATTTTACTTATAAGATATAAGACACTGATAATCTGTATCGGTATTTCTACAACTCTTCTGATGATATGAATCATAAGGAGTGTTTGTTAAGACTGTAGTTCCTTAGCTCCCAAGTCTTGGACTTTCTGATTTATCAGGTCTGGGATACAACCAGGGAAATTATATTCATAACTAACACCATAAGAAATTCTTATTATTGCCAGGTATGGTGCCACACTCCTGTATCCCAGTACTTGGGAGGCTGAGACAGGAGGATTGCAGGTTCAAGGACAGCCTCAGCAATGTAGAAAGACTCTCAGCAACCTCATGAGAATCTGTTTCAAAAAAACAAATATATATAAAATAAGACTAGGGGTGTAACTTGGAGGTAGAATGTCCCTGGGATATAGAATGCCCAATACCACCACCAAAAAAAAGAGAAATTATTAAGGAAATATGAGAAACAATAGTTCCCAACTCTTGACTATTAAAAGCTTGGAACATATAAATTTTATTTGTATAAACAGCCATCCTCTAGGTTCAAGAATTTAGACATCTGTTTTGTTCTTCCTAACATTCCAAGACAGAGACTATTATTACTTCCAGGAATCAGTCTGAAAAGTCGAATAACTTCATCAACATCACAAAGCCTGGTCTACTTGGCTCCAAAGGCTATGCCCAATCAGTATACTGTCTATATTTTCTTCTGTACATTGCCAAATCTTGCATCTCAGAAGGAAAGAGGGGAGGAAAAGAAGGAAGCGGAATTTCAGTAAGTGCATTCCAGCATTTCAAAAGATTATTGACTAGACGTAGTAAGTTAAAAAGTTAAGTCCACATTTAAATTCTCCAGTTGAAATGTAAACCTATTTAAAAGAATTATGTAGAAGTCTCAGGGGAAGACCAAAGAGAGCTGATGGTCACAAAATAGATGGAAGATTATAATTAATTTCTCTGTTAGAGTTGAGGTAGATTTTATTTTGTGAGGAAGAGCCCATTTTGGTTGAGAAAATAGAGAAAAGAGTCAATAGGTCATGAAACTTGAGGGGATCGAGTATTATTTCTCTGAGAATGTCAATTCAAACTCTCAGGGGATTTGTGTGTGTGTGTGTGTGTGTGTGTGTGTGTGTGTGTGTGTGTGTGTAGTATTGGGGATTGAACCCAGGGGCATTCTACCTCCGAGCTACATCCCCAGCCCTATTTTATTTTTTATTTTGAAACAGGGTCTCGCTAAATTGCGGAGGGCTTTGCTAAATTGCTGAGACTGGCCATGAACCTGTGATCCTCTTATCTCAGCCTCCCAAGTACTGGGATTACAGGCATGTGCCACCATGCCCAGCTCCATGAGTACAACTCTTAATCTTGACCTAAGGACATTAAGACAAAAGCAATTGCACAGCATATACATCCAGCCTTTTGTTCTGTCTTGATGCTGAGAAGAGAGATTCTTCAAAGTCTCTTGATATGCAAAACTATAAGAATCAGATTGTCTGGGTGGGCGCAGTGGTGCACACCTGTAATCCCAGTACTTGGGAAGCTGAGAAAGGAGGATGGCTGGTTCGAGGACAGCCTCAGCAACTTAGCAAGATCCTTAGCAACTTAGCGAGAGCCTATTTCAAAGTAAAAAATAAAAGGGGCTGGGGGTGCAGCTCAGAGGTAAAATGTCTCTGGGTTCAATCTCCAGAACCCCCCCCAAAAAAAACAAAAAAAGAGAATGAGGTTGTCTGTACAAATACAAGAAATAATTCTAACTTTTTCAGAGGAGACAAGCTGAGCTGAGTTAGTTTTTGTACAGAACATGAGCTCTACTGTTACTTTAAAAAACCCAGTAAACAAAACCTTCAGGTCTTTGATGCAGAAATGGTACAGACAGTCTGTGTCAAGAAAGGGGGGACTATGTCAGCAAGTTGATATTGAAATTAGTGCCCTCCACTTTTAGTTTGTGGTATTGGTCTAAATATAGACAATGGTGATTATTTTTCAGTTTGTTTGTTTTGTTTTACAGGTTGTGGCTGCTTCCTTGGCTTTCAAAAAATTCTACTTCCTTGGTTTCTTTGTATCAATATGTCTTAATATCTTTGTTTTACACCCTTAAGAGGATATAGTCTTGGAAATAGACTAGAGTGTGTATGCAGTGGTGTGGTGTGTGGCTTATGACTTAGTGGATACTACAATCTGTAATGAATTTAGCTCAGGGGAGCTTCCAAAAGGGTAACCGACCTATCAAGCAGTAAAAGGAGAGTTGCAGGAATGAGCCTATATGATAAGAAGGCCATTATAAGAATCTGATAGACTGAAAAAGCCTGGCTCTAAAGCAACATCAAAACCATGTTTCTCAATTCTTATGTAGATGGGATACACCAGAAATTAATCTAAAAACGTTATGTTAGAAAAGCTTAATAATGTCCTAGGAGAGGTGTTTAACCATTTTTGGGAAATAGTTTTCAATCACTTTCTAAGCACAATTTGCATAAAGAAAGTATCCTAGTGATTATAAATCTTCTAGTTCCTAAAACACTAAGACATACCTCTGCTTTGTCAACTTTGACAGGGTTGGTTGCTCTCTGGTTTGTGGAGGTCTGGCCAATAGCTTGATTCTTTCTGGCCCCAAGATAGTATTATTCTGACCACTGCCATACAGTAAGTCCTTCATATTTGTGTGCTCCATATCCTTGGGTTCAAACAACCACAGATTAAAAATATTCAGGAAAAAATACTGTACTGAATTGTGTACAGACCTTTCTCTGATCATTATTCCTAAACAATACACTGTCATAGCTATTTACATAGCAGTTACACTATATTAAGTATTATAAATAATTGAGAGATGATTTAAAATGTATGGAAGGATGTGTGTAGGTTACATGCAAATGCTATATCGTTGTATAGAAGGGACCTGAAAATACATGAATTTTGGATCTATGGCAGTCCTGGAACCAATCCCCTGCAAATGTTAGGAATGTATCTGTGCCTTGGAAGGAAGGCCAAAAGCCAGGAGAAATGAAAGGGCAGCAGTTAAACAGTTACTTCATATTTCAAAGGATGGTGGGGAAAGGAAACAACACTTGAATCCCTCAGTGACCTGCAGGGTTTGAGCAGAGTAATCGACCTGGTTGCTACCACCATCTCTTGTTCTTTTGCTTTTGCTTTCTCTTTTGCTCTTTCTCTGCCTATTTTTCTGTACACATATGTCCTTCTGCCTCTTCTCTTTTTCTCCTGTCCCTTTTTCTCCTTCTTTATCAATTGTTCTTTTCCCCTCCCTCTGTTTTTTCTTTGACTTTCTTTTATCTCTTCTCCCCTCTACCCACTCCCATTCCTGAAACCCACCATAGCATGCAATTTAAATTGAGCATTTTAGATATGCATATTTGTAGAATATAATTTTTGTTTGCAGTTCTTAATTTCAAAATCTTACAATTAAAAATTTCTTTGAATCTTTCTTAAAAGAAAATTTTCATAACTGAACAAGTTAAATTACTTTTACTTCTGACAGGATTTTTTTTAATAGGCCATTCAGGGATGGATGTGTGTGTGTGTGTGTGTGTGTGTGTGTGTGTGTGTGTTACTGGGGATTGAACCCAGGGGCATTCTACCTCTGAGCTACACCCTGTGCCCTATTTTACTTTTTATTTTGAAACAGGGTCTCACTAAGTTGCTGAGGCTGACTGCTAACCTGCAATCCTCCTGTCTCAGCCTCCCAAGTACTGGGATTACAGGCCTGCGCCACCATGCCTGGCTCCATTTAGTTTTAGTAGACAAAATATTCCCTAACAAAGGCCTCATATTTGATACTCTATGGACTTAAGGTTTTTTAAATTATAATTTTTTGTGTGGGTGGTACTGGGGATTGAACCCAGGAGTGCTTTATCATTAAAATAAAATTTTAATAACTCCTTTATGAATAAAATCTAAGTCCTACGATTTGATGCTTTTTCTTCACAGTACCGTGGACTGCACCCAGGGCCTTACATATGCTAGACAAGTTGTCTACTACTGAGCTACATTCCAGACCTTATTATTTTATTTTGAGATGAGGTTTCACTAAATTGCTTGGGTTGGCCTTGAACTTGTGATACTCCTGTCTTAGCCTCCTGCTTGATTAGCTGAGATTATAGATGTATGCCACCACATCTGGCTCTATTTTGTGTTTTATTATATAAATATACTGGCCATGTTAACATAAATACAAGTATCTAGATATATCATAAATTGTTTAATGAGTTTTGTCTATATTGAATTTATTTCATTTATGCTTAATTTTTTTTAGCTGAAAATATGTTCCATTTTGTTGGTGCTTGGGATTGAACCCAGCAGCATCCTGCCCCTGAGATACACCCCAGCCCTATTTTATTTTTTATTTGGAAACAGGGTCTCACTAAGTTGCTGAGAGCCTCACTAAGTTGCTAAGCCTGGCTTTGAACCTGCTATCCTCCTGTCTAAGCTTCCCAAGTACTGGGATTACAGGTGAGAGACACCACGCCAGCTGAAAATATGTTTTGAGGAACCTGAATGCTTAAAGTAAAAGTGCTGAGGAAATGGTCCAGTTCTCCAAGGTAGAAACCCCTATTAGGAAAAGTGGTGTGGTTCTTCTAGTCATTTGTTGCCTTTCTGCTTTGATGTCTTGTGTGTCCTAGATCAAGGACTAAACCAATTATTCTTTGTGATGCTCTCCATCTAAAGGCTGTAAATCTATGAACCAGAATCTGAAGTGGAAAAGTCAATGTCTAGGAAACATTTTCCAACTAGAATGTATTAGTTCTCCACACCATGCCATATTCTACGCACATGCCAAGTGGAAAATGTAGTTGGAAATTTTTTTGTGCCAAATATAACTCTGTTCTGAGAAACTACTTTCTTTATCCATCATTGGACAATATAGGCGTCCAAGGGGCCCAGAATTTCCCCTGAGTCCAAGAATCAGCTTTCAGAGCTGGGCATGATGGCACATGCCTGTAATCCCAATACTTGGGAGGTTGAAACAAGAGAATCACAGGTTTGAGGACAGCCTCAACAACGTAGCTAGACTCAGCAACCTAGTGAGGCCCTGTTTCAAAACAAAAATCAAAAAAGGGATGGGGGTGTAACTTGGAGATAAAGTGCCCCTGAGTTCAATCTCCAGTAACACACACACACACACACACACACACACACACACACACAAACAACTGCTTTCAGGAAAAATTGCAAATGAGTTACAAAGGCATCAGGACTGACACGCAAGTTTGTTCCTTCTTGCAGATCCCTAGCCTAGCCAGCAAGTTGGATGTATAGTGTGAGAGAGAAAAATGGAAGTATCCTGTAAGAGCCAAGCACTTTGGCTTTTAGATATCCCACATGACTGTCTCATAGGTCTATCACACTTAACATGTCCAAATCAAAGCCCGAACCCCCAAACATATCCTAATCCAGTCTTTCCTAACTCAGTAAATAGCACCATTGTACCTACAGGAGTTGAAGTCAAAACTAGGACTCATTCTGGTTTTCTCTTCACCTTGCTACCCAAATCCAATTCATCAACCTATCCAGGAGGCCACTCCTCCAAAATAAGTCCTGAATTTCACCATCACCACTATCATCATTCACCTGGGCTCCTGCAGAAGACTCCTGTTTCCACTGTTTCCCCTTGGTGCTCCATCTTCTAGCCAGCAGATAGAGTTACCTTTTAAAAACATAAGTCAGTCCATATCTCTCCCTTGCTTAATCCAACTCCACCTACCACCTCTGACTATAACTAGAACATAGCAGTTTTGCCATACCAAATAAGATGCTTGATGATCTGCCTCAGCCTGTCTCTGTGATCTCACCTCCCTTCACTCCATCCTTTTGTTCAATTCACCCCAACACATTGTATTTTTCTCCTACCCCAAGCTCCTTTGCACATGGGGACTTTGGATTGCCATTCCCTTTACCTGATATTGTTTTCCCAGTCCATCTCATAACTGTCTCCTCATATTTCACTTCAGTTATCACCTCCTCAAAGGAGCTTCCTCTCCTCTCCCTGTTTGTTAGCCTTTAAAAAAAGAATAGAGCTGGGCGTGGTGGTGCACACTTGTAATCCCAGTACTTGGGAGGCTGAGACAGGAGGATCATAGGTTTGTGACCAGCCTCAGCTACTTAGTGAGGCCCTCTGCAACTTAGTAAGACCCTGTTTCAAAATAAAAAATAAAATAGGGCTGGGGGTGTAGCTCAGAGGTAGAGTGCCCCTGAGTTCCATCCCCAGTACCATAAATAAGTAAATAAATACATAAATATAAAAATAATTGTAAAATAATCCCTCTCTAGTCACTATTAAATAAAATAAAATAACCTCTCAAGTAACTATTACTTTGCATTGTTTTGTTTTGTGGTACTAGGGACTGAATCCAGGGGCAGTACCTCCAAGCTACACCCCTAGCTCTCTTTTATTTTATTTTTTATTTTGAAACAGGGTCTCACTAATTCGCTGAGGGTCTTGCAATGTTGCTGAGGCTGGTCTCAAACCTGCAATCCTCCTGTCTCAGCCTCCCAAGTACTGGGATTACAGATGTACGCCATGGTGCCCTGCTTTTCTCTTCTTTTCTTTTTTTCTTTTAATTTTATTTTGAGACAGGGTATTGATAAATTGCCCAGGCTGGCCTCAAACTTAACAATTCTCCTGAGTAGCTAGGATCAATAGGCATGCACTACCATGCACAGCTCAAATTAATTTTATTTATATGTTTACTTGTTTATTGTTTCCACTACAATGTAAACTACATGATTTGTTTCAATGACCCCATGTCTGCCATGCTAACCAGCGTATCCCAGCACCTACAAGGTCTTTTGTACATTGTAAGCTCTGAATAAGTATTTGTTAAATGAGTAGATTTCAGTCATCTTAGTGACAAGCAATGTCCTTTTGACTGAGAATGGTCACATGCATTCATTTGAAAATAGTGTTTTAATAAAATATTTGGCTCAAGAGAGGTTTTATTTACATACTGACTATTGCCAGTACTCATGCAATGATACAAATGAGAAATTGTCAACATTCATAAAGAGCCTATAATAAATGGCAGATAGATTGGTATCTATATTTATTTCAGCCTGGTAGTGGTGAAGCTCACAGCAAAGTAAAAATAGAAAAGCAAAATTAATGTTGATTTAGATATGAAAGCTAACACCTGAGTTCTGCCTTCTAGGCAGTGGGACACTGGGTGGAATTGCTAATGCTACAGGTGATGCTAAACTATGAGAACACAGTAGGTTAGTTTGCAGCATAGTAAGAATGCAGAATAAGAGCTAGAACTGTTGTCCAGAGACTCCAAATAGGATGCATGGTTATGACAAAGCAATTAAAGCAAGTGGTTTAGAATTAAGGTTTTGGAAAATAATAGCTCTCATTGATCAAGTCCTACTATGTGCCAGACCATTGTCTATGATCCTTATAGAAATTTCTAAAGTATTATTTTCTCATTTTACAAATGAGAAGAGCAGGATATTGAATGAATTATCAAAGCCATGCAGCTATGTAAAAAGTGGAGCAATGATTAAATTTGGATTTTTCAAATCCCAGAGCTGACGTGTTTTCTCCTGTACCACACTGTCTTCCTTTGTAATGGTGCATTCCATTTATTTCTGTAATTCCTGGCGCTGATTTTTGGGCTTGGCACAGCCTCCTCATGGAATCATGCCTCGCTAGACAGCAATTGCCTATGCTGCCAGTGGAGGGGCAACCTAAAAGAAATGTCCAAGCCAAATTGGGTCCAGAGTTTGCTGACTAAGCAGTATTCAGGCCTTGTGGTCACACCTTCTCCTGCTGGCTTTCTTTTGCAGCAATCCTCCTCAGCTCACCTCTACTTCTGTCCTCTGTGGAAGCATCTTCCAGATGCTAATAAGCAAGTAACTCTGGTCGTCCTGCGAAAGGAGGAGGCAGCTTGGCAAAATCCCTGCTGGGAGCCTGGGCAGGCTGAGACAATGTGATCTGAAGAGCTGAAGCACTTAGCCCACAGAAAGAGAGAGCGCAAGAACTGCATACAGTGCAACACTAGGAGGAGGGCAAGCATACCGGGAAAATCCTACTGACAGAGATGCATTACTTACAGGACTCATTCCCAAGGAAAGAGATTCGCCTTCATTCCCTGAGACCCTCTGAGTAGAAACCATGCAGTGGAGGACAAGTGGGGGTGGGTGGGGGGACACTGATGACTAATAGGCAGTTTCCACCTTTGAGTTTTATGAAGATTAATGAAGCATTTTTGAATGGAGGGAGAAATAAAAATAATCATAAAAATAAAGAGATAGGGCTGACAAAGACGTGGTAAAGATAAAGAGAAATGAGGCTTTGGGCCCTGAGTAAAGAAAATAAGTTCTAGCCGGGCGTGGTGGCGCACGCTTGTAATCCCAGTACTTGGGAGGCTGAGATTGGAGGATCTGGGTTCGCGGCCAGCCTCAGTTACTTAGTGAGGCCCTCTGCAACTTAGTGAGACCCTGATTCAAAATAAAGAATAAAAAATAGGGCTGGGGGTGTAGCCTGGAGGTAGAATGCCCCTGGGTTCAATCCCCAGTACCGCAAAAAAATGAATAAATAAATAAAAAAGAAAAGAAGTTCTTCCAACTGGGAGATGCTGAGCTCATTAGTTCAGAATTTTAAATTCAGAATTCAGGCTCTTCCCCTTACCAATTGTATGTACCTCAGCAAATTAGTACATACAGCTTTTAAGCTGCAAAATAGGACCAATACTTTTTTGTAGTTTATTTCTCAGTATAAAATAGGAATAATATCACTGAAGATCTTTGTGAAGCTTAAACGAGATAACTTACATAAAAACAGTGTCTATCATTTAGTAAACACTCAATAAATAGCAGTAATTATTATCAGGGCTTGGCTTTGTGGGGAGGGGAAAATACAGCTGGGTCATTATTACCAAGGTCACATATAGGACAATTCTTCCCTTTAAACTTAAGAACAGTGTCTCCTTGGCTTAATGGTTTGATGTTGTTAATAGCCCACATCCTCTGTACTGACTTGGCTTTGTGATGCTCCTATGTGATAACTATCACCTCCACTCTTCAAGTCTGCCAAAGAGCAGCTCACCATAGGATTACTGAGTCATTCTGAGGATACAGCCATCTCCTCACGGAGAAGGGTGTTGTGCACAGGAGATAATGCTAAGGACACTCTACACTTATTTAGTCTTTTAGAGTTTACAAAACACTCTAGCCTGAGAAGGGGTTACTGCCTTCATTTTGTATATCAGGAAATGAGTCTTACAGAGGTGAAACAATTCAATTAAGGTGGCATTGATCATTGGTTGGTGGAGCAGGGATCCACCTCTGGCTTCTCTGACTCCAAGTCTAGGTTTATACCATAGGAGGACTGTAGGGGACACGAACAGGTAAAAGACTAGAAAGCTAGTTGCTTCCAATCATTAAAAAAATATAAAAATGAAAAAAATATTCATATTACACACACACACACACACACACGAACAAGAAGCAGCTTTCAGATTACCCAGTACTTCGGTTTTTGGACTGTCTAAGGAGCCTAGTACGAGGTACAGGGACTCAAGCAGGAGGTGGGATTGTATGCAGCTCTGCTTTTATCAATTACACTTATAACACTAGAATGTTCTTTGAGTCAGGCGTGGTGGTACACGCTTATAATCCCAGTGACTCTGGGGGCTGAGGCAGTAGGATCGCAAGTTTGAGGCCAGCCTGGGCCTTATAGTGAGATCCTGTCTCAAAATAAAAAATAAAAAGGGCTGAGGATATAGCTCAGTGGTGGAACACCCCAGGGGTTGATCCCCAGCACCACCAAATCATCTTTGAATAAACGTTTAAAACATTAAGATTTCCTTAAAAGAGAAAGTTTGAAAAACGTGACTTAGATAAACTATCTCATTTCTCCATGAAGGCTATTGAGATCCAGGGAGGTTAAGTAACTTGTTAGGGGCAGAGTTAAGACTAGCACTTAAGTCTTAATCACCTGCATATTTGATAAGCATGTCATAAATGTTCTCATTCTCCAAATATTTTCCTTTGATTACTTCAAGCAATTTACTTGTGGCAATCAAATCATAGAGGAGAAATGAGCTCTGGTGTTAGTCTCTCCTGATGACTCACCAGGTGACCTTGAATCAGTCAATCCATCTCTGAAGTCTTAGTTTTTCCACAGGTGAAACAGGGATGGTCATTCCTGTCGAGGCAACTCTCAGTGGGGCTGTTGTGATGAATGTAAAAGAAAGGAACGTGTGGATGTTCTCGGGGTTCTTCCAGCAAGTTTAATGTCTTATTATTTACAAATGCTTGCCAAGAGTGTTCTGGCTTCTAAGCTGATCTCTGCAATTTACCACCCTCATTTATTTGTCATTTCTCATTCGAGAGGGGGGGCAGTGAGGTTTGTAACCATGTCAAGTTCTACTTGTTTATGGAATATTCTAAAAAAATTATCACATTGGCTTGTGTGTGCGTGTGTGTGTGTGTGTGTGTGTGTATGCTACTGGGGTTTGAACCCAGTATCTGAGCTATAACCCCAGCTGTATTTAATTTTTATGCTTGAAACAGGGTCTTGCTAAGTTGCTGAGATTCTAGCTAAATTGGCTTTGAACCTGTGATTCTCCTGTCTCAGTCTTCCAAGTACTGGGATTACAGGCATGCACCACCATGCCCGGTTCACACGGGCTTTCTGATAAGACTTTGATTTCTTACTACTGGCCTGTGGAATGTAAATCTTTTTAGATTAAATGCCTTTTATTCTGGACAAGTTATAGATCAGCTATCACTCAGTTCTAGCCAGCCTGGGCAGCTCAGAGCCAGATGAGATCATAGGACTTGTGTGCAAGTTACGAAGTTTGAAACTTTCCCACCTAATTGGCAATTTCTCCTTCTTCAACAAGGAATACTAAGAAAATATCACAGACTTTCAGGCTGATCTTGAAAGTGGCCCAATTTAGCTGGGTGCAGTGGCACACAGTGGTAATCCCAGTACTTGGGAAGCTGAGACAGGAGATTGCGTGTTTGAGGCCAGCCTCAGTAACTTAGTGAGACCCTGTTTCAAAATTAAAAAAAATTAAAAGGGATGGGGGTATAGCTCAGTGGTAGTATGCCCCTGGGTTAAATCTCCAGTAACACACACACACAAACATATACACACCAAATAAAAAAGAAAGAGAGAGAGAAGAGAGAGAGAGAGAGAGAGAGAGAGAGAGAGAAGGGAGGGAGGAAGGGATGGAGAGAAAGAGGGAAAGAAGCCTAATTTGCTTGTGGCCAACCTCTTCATCTCTCTGAGCTTCAGCTTTCTTAGTTGCATTGCCTACCCTTTCCACTTCCTAGGGTTATCAAGAATCAAACGAGAGAACACAGGATGACATGTTTTTTTAAATTGTGAAGTGTCTACTGACAGGATTGTTTTAAAGAATGTATCAAAGCCAGGCGTGGTGGCACATGCGTGTAATCCCAGTACTTGGGAGGCTGAGACAGGAGGATCGCAGGTTAGAGACCAGCCTCAGCAACTTAATTAGGCCCTCCCCAACTTAGTGAGACTGTTTCAAAATAAATAATAAAATAGGGCTGGGGGTGTAGTTCAGAGGTAGAATACCCCAGTACCACACACACACACACACACACACACACACAGAATGTATCAAACACTGTAATTATTTACAATGCACATTTCAACCAAATACTTTTGGTTTATTAGAAATACCCACTCAAAAAGATCAAATATTCATGTTGAAGAAAAATAGCGTTTTTTTTTTTTCTTGTGGTACTACAGATTGAATCCAGGGGCATTCTACCTCCGAGCTACACCCCATCCCTATTTTTTTTATTCTTTATTTTGAAACAGGGTCTCACTAAGTTGTGGAGAGCCTCACTAAGTAGCTGAGGTTGGCCGCGAACCCAGATCCTCCTGTCTCAGCCTCCCTGTACTGGGATTACAAGCATGTGCCACCACGCCCGGCTTAATAGTGGTTTTTTTTTAAATTTTTGTTGTTTGCTTTATTTCTTGTGTTACTGGGAATTGAACTCAGGGGTATTCTACCTCCGAGAAAGACCCCAAGCCCTATTTTTTTCTTTTTTTGAAACAAGGTCTCATTAAATTGCAGAGGGCTTCACTAAATTGCTGAGGCTGGCTGCTAAGCTGCAATCCTCCTATCTCAGCCTCCCAAGTACTGTAATTACAAGCACGTGCCACCACAGCTGGCTGAGATACTGTTTTAATGTGTGCTGGTCTCTATGAAGAAAGTAAAATGCAATACTGAGCGAGGCAGAGTTAGAAGCAGGGAGCCAGTTATCTCTTGGGTCCGGCCCAAGAGTGACGCGAACTGGGCAGGGGGGTGAGCATCGGACGACCCGGACTTTCTCTCCTCCGGACCGGAAGCCATGTCTGGCATGAACTCGTTTATTAGAAAGCACACCTCTCTTTTATAGTGGGGGCGGTACAGGAAGTTTGCAATGAGCAGGATGTGACACCACGCTTTTCTGGGGACTTCTCATAGGTAAAGGCACCTGTTGTCTATGAGTACGGAACCAATCACAGCCCTCCTTAGGTCACTTCAGGAA
>PVJS01010231.1:0-19727 GCA_004027185.1 Glis glis | reverse complement strand
TTATCTCCTCACTTGGCATCATCACAGAAGAAGAAATACTTTTCTATTTCCAATTAAGGATGGTTAGATTTTTTAAAATACGAAATTAAAAAGAACTTTACCAAAATTCTACTCTAGGTATTCCAAATTTCTAACTGCCTTCCTTGGAGAACAGTTTTTTTTTTTTTTTTGCAGTCCTGAGGATTGAACCCAGGCATCCTACCTCCAAGCTATACCCCCAGCCCTGTTTTTTATTCTCTATTTTTTTTTTTTTTTGCGGTACCGGGGATTGAACGCAGGGGCGTTCTACCTCCGTGCTACACCCCCGGCCCTATTTTTTATACTTTATTTTGAAACTGTGTCTCACGAAGTTGCAGAGGGCCTCACTAAGGAGAGAGAGAGAGAGAGAGAAAGAGAGAGAGACAGAGAGACAGAGACAGGGAGAGAGAGAACGAGAGAGCTGAAGCTGGCCGCGAACCCGGATCCTCCGGTCTCTGCCTCCCAAAGTACTGGGATTACAAGTGTGCGCCACCACGCCCGGCTTTTATTCTCTATTTTGAAACAGGGCCTCACTAAGTAGCTGAGACTGGCCGTGAACCTGCAATCCTCCTGTCTCAGCCTCCCAAGTACTGGGATTACAAGCATGTACCACCATGCCTGGCTCGAGAACAGTATTTCTATGCTTACCCACAATGATACTTTAAAAAATCTGGACCTAGTTTCCACTATGCAGACAACCCAGTCACAGAAGCCAAGCAGTATTTTAAGACTGCAGTGTTTACTAATGGATGTCTGGCTAGAAACAGTGTTGGCAGAATCCTGGCAGAGGCCTTTACTCTCACTAATGATGTAGAAGAGTACTGCATAATTATGTCCACTTGTATTAAGTCTACCCGAGACTGTCATGTCTTGCAGTGGAACTAGAAACAAGCACCCGCTGAAGTCCTGGGGTTTTCCTGCAAGAGCATTTACATCAGAGCCAGTTGTAACATTTCTGAAATCTTTGCCCAGCCATTCATTTCATTTAGGATCTTCTTTACAAAAATGATTTCACAAAAGTAATTGTACTTTTGTGAATATTAGTCTGTTTTGCAGAATATTTGGGGATATAAAGACAGTATTATCTTATATGGACCATTCCAGGTCAGGGAAAAAAACCTACCAAACATTTTCTTGGAAACAATACCAAGTACTTTTCTTGTATATATTAAAAATATCTCTAATGTAGGAGGACACTCAACCTACCCCCAATCCTCTACCTTAGAAAATCTAGCTGGGCGTGGTAGTGCATGTTTGTAATCCCAGTACTTTGGGAGGCGGAGACCGGAGGATCCGGGTTCACGGCTAGCCTCAGCTCGCGCATGCACGCACTCTCTCTCTCTCTGTCTCTCTCTCTCTCTCTGTCTCTGTCTCTCTCTCTCTCCTTAGTGAGGCCCTCTGCAACTTCGTGAGACCCGGTTTCAAAATAAAGTATAAAAAATAGGGCCGGGGGCGTAGCGCGGAGGTAGAACGCCCCTGCGTTCAATCCCCGGTACTGCAAAAAAAAAAAAAAAAAAAAAAGAAAATCTATTGCCAGTTCTGCATTATCATTTTCTTTTCTGGCTGTATCTGAGACTGGAAGCATCAGCAGCTATTCATCAATAAGGAAGAAGGACAATGACATCTATTTTGGTCCCCCCTGGGCATTGTTACCGTATCACTCTTCTTGGGGAGTGTAATTTCTGTCTATTAAAAGAGTTAGATTCCAAACTTAGATATGTGGGGAATCATTTGGCATTTAATAGAATTCAAGTCATGCACATAGCCCTAAAAAATGATAATTAATAGAGAAGTAGGCAAGGAAAATGAATAATAGCAAGACTTTAAAATGGAAATCCTTAGACTAAAGGAATAGCAGCTATTAACATATTAGTATCACTCAGTATTAAAAATGCCAAGATAGTATCATCAGACTTCTTTTCCTTCTACCTAGTTTCTAGACCTCTAAGGAATCTTCATTCCATTTTCTGAAATGGGATGCTGCTTTGAAGATTTTAGAAGTGAACCATGAAATGAGGACACTAAAGAAGCATTATTTGTTGTAGATTACTATTAAGTAACATCTTTATCCCATATTAATAATTTAACCACAATGTTTATCAACTATTTAAGGATTTGGCTATTTTAGAAATATTCAGTATTATCTGAAACCAAATATTATGATTATTTCAAATGGATCTGGAGTAAGCAAAGGTCTTATCTCCTCCCCTCCCTTTTATTTGTCCTTTCTCTTTCCACTCTTATGGCCATTTGATGCTCCTTATCTATAGCTACAGAACCATTTCAGTGGAAGGGGGTCAGGAAACAATGTGCTAACATGACTGTGTAGTGGCATTCAAATGAAGAGATATATTTGCAGAGCAAGATGCTGTTGTCCCTGCAGCTCCCACATACCCTCTACCATGACGTTTGTGCCTCAATTACTGATGCAGATGTAGTCAAAGATTACCCTAATCTTCAACATTGTCAAAGTTAATATATACCCTTTACTTTTCAACATTGCCAATGTTAATATAAACCTTTTAATTTTTAACATTTTCATAGTTAATATAAACTCCATTAATGCTTCTCAGCTGGTCAAACACAGGAATGATGTATCAGTAGTTTTTCCAGTAGGTAGCCAGTTTGGTTTTTTTTTTTTTTTGGTATGATATCATCAACAGTCATAATGATAACTTACATTTAGTTATAGTATTTTTTGTATACAATGTAGTATCACCTTCAGTACTCACTGGAGACTCTCTTTAGATCACTGCTCAGCATCCCAAACTTCTTCCCCAGCTGCCTTGGCCTCTCCTCTGTGCTGTTGCTCCCTTCCCATTGGCTTTCACTCCCTGGGCCTGTATCACTTCTTTCTTTCATTCTTCCAAGTGTGCCTAACAAGCCATCATGTGTAACAGACTTTACTAAGTGTAGTAGTTTCCTAGGACTGTCACAACAAAGTACCACAAACTGGGTGGCTTAAACAACAAAAATTGCTTGTTTCAAGTTCTGGAGGCTGCAAGTCCTAAATCAAGGTGTTAGCAGGGTTGTTTCTTCTTGGGGTTGTGAGAAAAGGATCTGTTCTAGGCCTTTCTCCTCAACTTGTAGATAGCTGTATTCTCTTATCTTTTAATACTGTCTTCCCTCTGCTCATGTTTCTGTGTCCAAGTTGCCCCCTCTTGTAAGGACACCAATCATATTAGATGAGGGCCCACCCTAATGACCTCATTTTAATCTGATTACTTCTATAAAGATCCTATCTCCAAATAAGGTCACATTCTAAGGTACCAGGTTAGGACTATAACATGTCTTTCTTAAGGGGATACAATTCAACTCATAACACCAAGGCTTAAAGATGACAGATGGGAAGCAACTTCAATGAAATTTTAAGTGTCATTATCATGTAAACCAGTGGTCATGTCTAGTCCAAGGCCTGTCTCCCTCCTTTTATCTAACCTGCTACCATGTTTTGGGGCCAGCTAATCTCACTGGATAGAAATCAATCTGGAAATACACATCCCTTTCACCTGTGAGGGTTAATTTTATGCGTCTGCTTGACTGGCCCATGAGAGGCCCAGATGTTTGGTCAAACATTATTATGAGTGTTTCTATGAAGGTGTTTTTGGATGAGATTAATATTTAAATCGATAGACTGAGTACAGCAGATCACCTTCCATTATGTGGTTAGGCCTCATCCAATCAACTGAAGGCCTGAATAGAATAAAAGCCCCACTTGAATAAGAGATAATTTTGCCCAACAGCCTTCAAATCGAACTATCAGTTTTTCCTGGTTCTTCAGCAGCTTCTAGCTTTAGGATTCAAACTGGAATAGCAACTCTGCTCATTTTGGGCTTGCCAGCCTTCATAATCAATTAGCCAGTTCTTTTTAACCTCTCTGTCTCCCTGGAGAACACTGACTCCCTAAAACCAGGTCCCACCTAATGAAGAAAAGCCACAAATGACATAATTATCCTTTCGGAACTATCAGCTCAGAGCCAGCCCTTTATCTTACTAAACACAGTACTCCCCTAACCTGAAGCCCCTACATCTGAGTTATCTGTCTGGGTTTTAGTTATTTTTATGACTAAGACACCTTTCCCAATGATATCTCTGAGAATAAAGCAAGCTCCTGCCTCAAAGTCAATTCCAACTTGTTGGAATGATTGCAATCTTAGTGCAATCATGTTTGAGAAATACTAAGGTTCAAACTCCGAGTACTCCACACATGCACAAAACTTCCCACATATTCCTTCCATACATTTCAAATCACTGAGGATTTTCTCAAATTCTCCTTGTCCAATTTCATTTAGGTCTTTTTCATGCAACTAGGTAATACATGTATCAATAGTCTTTTATAGCTAAATATTATATACATGTGACTTTGTAAAGAATTAACGTTAAGACTAAACATGAAAACCTCCAAAGTTTTAACAGATCAGAGCAAACCAAATCAGCCTTGAAAGAGTGTCTCCAACCTAGAAAAGGCTAGCCCACTCCCTCTGGCTCTACAGATTGACTCTCGTTTCTACTTTGGGTACTTTTCCAGATTCTGTATGTCACTACATCACCTATTTACTCCTCCTTCTGTGTTATTCTCCTTTAAAAGTTTTAGTGTGGACAAAAATGTTTTCCCTTGGCAAACTTGGCATAACTGAGACAGGCTGGCATTTTCAAGAACAGCTTTACTAAATATGAGGGAAAACAGAAGAGAAATAATTACAGAAAACATACGTAGTATAAAAATAGCCAACTTTCCAACTGCAGGTTTCTGTTTCTAAAAATTCCATTTGAAGCAGGAAAGCTTTACTGGGCACCAGGCTCATTTACCCTTATTCAACCACATCCCTTAATTTTGTTATATCCTGTCTGGACTTCTCCTTCCCTACCACTAAACCCTCATGCGTCTCTGAGCCCTATGATCTTTAGTCACTATCTCAATTTTTTGAACCCATTCCTTAAAGAAAAAAAAACCTAAGAAGTTACTTTTTTTTTTGGTGGTGGTACTGGGGACAGAACCCAGGGGCATTCTACCCTTGAGCTACACCCCCAGCACTATTTTATTTTTTATTTTGAAACAGGGTTTCATTAAGTTACAGATGGCCTCAATAAGTTACTGAGGCTGTCCTTGAAGCTGTGATCCTCCTGTCTCAGCCTCCCAAGTACTGGGATTATAAACGTGCACCACCATGCCTGGCTAGAAGTTACTTTTAAAATGTGCACTCTCCTAATAAAAATATCGTGGACTTACAAAGAATTACCAAAATGTGGCTTTACAAGATTCTCAAGTTTTGATATTTAAAAACCACTGGGTTTCAAACATCAGCCCCTTTAAATACTAATGTTAAACCAGTATAAACCACAGTGTAAGCTGGGCGTGGTGGCGCACGCTTGTAATCCCAGTACTTGGGAGGCTGAGACCCGAGGATCCGGGTTCACGGCCAGCCTCAGCTACTTAGTGAGGCCCTCCACAACTTAGTGAGATCCTGTTTCAAAATAAAGAATAAAAAATAGGGTTGGGGTGTAGCTCGGAGGTAGAATGCCCCTGGGTTCAATCCCCAGTACCACAAAAAAAAAAAACAAAAAAACACAGTGTATTCTAGGAAATGTTTTCTGGGATAACCAAAATCAAAATTCTTTACACTGGCATGTAGGGTTCTGTGGTCAAATACATTTGAAGAATATTGGGTTAAACTAAATCTCATAATTTTCTCCACTGCATAATTTCTAAAGCCTTCTTATGCACTCAACAAATGTTTATTGAGCACCTCTAATGTGTCAGGCACTGCCCCAAGAGCTGAGAAATCTCTGGTAAAGAGTAAACAGGATCAAGGCCGGGCGTGGTGGCGCACGCTTGTAATCCCAGTACTTTGGGAGGCGGAGACCGGAGGATCTGGGTTTGCGGCCAGCCTCAGCTCTCTCTCTCTCTCCCTGTCTCTCTCTCTCTCTCTCTCTCTCTCTCTCTCTCTACTTAGTGAGGCCCTCCACAACTTCTTGAGACCCGGTTTCAAAATAAAGTATAAAAAATAGGGCCGGGGGTGTAGCGCGGAGGTAGAACACCCCTGGGTTCAATTCCCGGTACCACAAAAAAAAAAAAAGAGTAAACAGGATCAAGAAGATCCTTGTCCTGCCCTCATGGAATTTACTTTCTAGGTGGGGTTCACCAAAAAAAGTGAGCAAACAAACAAGTTCATGATAGTGGTACAGATTGAGGATTGTGAAGACGTGAAGACCTTAAGGGGAGATATTATACAGAGTAACTGGAAGTGGGGGAGCGCAGCAGGCAGAAGGAACAGTGAATTCAAAGACTTGGCAGGAAAACACGTGACATGTTGGAGAAAGAGAAAGGAGCCTTGGTGGCCAGAGCTGAGTAACTGAGGAGAAAAGTACATGTGACAAAGCCACACTAAGGACTAAAATGTTATTGTTGTTGCAATAGGAAGCAATTTGAAGGGTTTTAAGCCTTGGAATGATCTGATTTACCATCTGAAAAAGAAAACTCTCCTGGATTGTTGTGTGTGGAGGCCAAAGATACAAGAAGAAACCAGTTAGGAGACTCTTGCCTACCTGGTCTGAGAGATGGTGGGAGTGTCAGTGCCGATGGAGATGTGGATGGCTTCATGTACTGGGGGAGCAGAAACAAAGGGGTTCTGGAGAAGTTAATGTGGAAAACAAACAGAGCCCAGAGTGAGGACAGTGATGACTTCTAGCTCTGAGTTTTGAGCAGTTAAATACCTGGTGGTAGTAATGACTGAGTTGAGATGGACTAGAGAAGCAAAGGCTTAAAGGGGTGAAGGAAATCAAGAGTCTGTCTTATTCATGTTAAGTTCAAGGTGCCTACACATGTAAGAGGTGCTACTGGGTAAATGGACTCATATATAATAGAGACAGAGTGTGAGAGAGAAAAGCTGGAGCTTAGGAGGAAGATTTGAGATAAAAGTGGGGAAAGTATAGCATACAGATGGCATTTAAAGCCATGGAAGTGGATGAGATCACCTAAGGAGAATGTAGAAAGGAGGGAAGGCCCAAAGCTAAGCACTGAGCTGGCAAAGGAGACTTCAACATGATCATGTGCATGACGACTCTACGAGACTCAGATACAGAAGGCAACGTTTCCCAAATTTATTTCTCCTTGGAACCTTTTGTCACATAACATCTCATAGAGCTAGGTCTCCAAGAAAAACACTTTGGGAAATACTTCTTGTACCCTTCTAGCTACATGCTATTGTGGCAAAATATATTAACTTCTAAGGTGACATAGCAAGTCTTTTTTTCTCTAGGCAGAGGATGCGTCCATAAAAGTCCATCCATGGACAAACAAAATGCTGCCCTGATGATCTAAGAACTATACCTGCAGGAAGCAGACGTGTTCCAGATGCAGAAAGGGAAAGGGGGGCATCCCACCACAGCCATGCTGAGCGCAGCCTCTGCGTTGGCGGGCTTTTGCCTTTTGTCACATTTATAATAGTTATTTTGGTGGAAGAATAAGACTGAAGTTTGGAGAGGGGCCCAGGAAGTAAATGCTCTTTTTGGGGGGTTGAAGGATGTAATGTTGTTCAGCACATGAGTGTTTATACTAACCCATACTATACCAGAGCATTATTTGACAGTCTAGAAAGAGTTAATTTAGATAGAAGTATTTTTCTCAATTTTGTAGTTGTTTTTGTTTGTTTTGGTTTTAGTTATAAGGAACAAAAACTCACTCGAAGGCCCACAAGTAAAAACATGTATGACGGAATATGAAGAATTTGCTGAAAGGATCTCATCTTGAGCTTGGAAGTTATTGGGATCTGAGGCAGCTCTAGGGACAGGTTTGTTTCTAGGGTCTCACCCTACCCCATCCCTTACACATGCACACACACATGCACACTCACAGAGACACAGAGGTCTTTCTCTCATAGTATCCATGAGACTGCTCAGTTTTACAGTTATGCACTAAGAAATCATCATAGAATCCTCTGTATTTTCATGCTACAATTTAGGTGGACAACATTCACCTTGGAAGTTTGCTTTATAAATGAGGAAACCATGGCCCAGAGAAGAGACACAACCCAGTGGGAGGAGCCCTAGATAGGTTTGCTCCTGTATGACTGTAGGCAGGTAACTTCATTTGGGGCTCAAGTTCCTTTTCTTGCAGGTTGTGATGGCACACTCTTATAATCCCAGTACTTGGAAGGCTGAGGCAGGAGGATCTCAGGTTTGAGACCAGTCTCAGCAATGTAGCAAGACTCTCAGCAACCTAGGGAGACCCTGTTTCAAAACAAAAACATAGAAAGGGCAGGGGGCAGGGAGAGCTCAGCAGTAGAATGCCTCTGGGTTCAATCCTCAGTACCACAAAAGAAAAAAAATCATTTTCTATAATGGAAAGAGATTGGATAGGGCTAGTGATCTTTAAAATGAACCTTGCGGTGACTTGGCTGTGATCATGTAGCTGGGTGGATCGTGGCAGAGTGAGAACAACATCTTCTATCACCAGTCCAGTGTTTTGTTTTTGTTTTATTATAACCACTTTGCACGTCCATTAAATTTTTTTAATCTTAACCCATTTTTCTCGACTATTTGGATTGTTGTGAAAATGTGACAAGAAGGCAGCATGGAGTAATAATAATAAAAAAGTATAAGCTTTGAAACCAAAAAGACCAGGGTTTGAATCTAGGTCTTCTTTCAGTTCTGTGATCTTAGAGCAGCTACTTAACTCTTTTTTAGCCTCAGTTTTATCATCTGTAAGATGGGTTAATATAATATATAATAGGGTTTTGGCCAGACTAAGTGAGATTGCATATATAAAGACTCATGGAGCTGGGCTTGGTGGCACACACCTGTAATTCCAGTACTTGGGAGGCTGAGACAGGAAGGTTGCTGGTTCAGGGCCAGCCCCAGCAACTTAGCAAGGCCAGTCTCAGCAACTTAGTGAGACCTTGTTTCAAAATAAAAAAAAATAGACTGGGGGTATAGCTCAGAGATAGAACCCCCCCCGCCGGGTTCAATTCCCAATACTACAGACACACACACACACACACACACACACACACACACACACACACACAAACAGACTTGTGGAACTAGGAGTGGTGGTGCATGCCCATAATCCCAGTACTTGAGAGGCTGAGACATGAGGATCACAGGTTAAAAGACAGCCTCAGAAGCCGGGTGTGGTGGCGCACGCTTGTAATCCCAGTACTTGGGAGGCTGAGACTGGAGGATCAGAGTTCACAGCCAGCCTCAGCTACTTAGTGAGGCCCTCTGCAACTTAGCGAGACCCTGTTTCAAAATAAAGAATAAAAAGTAGGGCTGGGGGTGTAGCTTGGAGGTAGAATACCCCTGGGTTCAATCCCCAGTACCGCAAAAAAAAAGTAAAAAAAAAAAAAAGAAGACAGCTTCAGGAGCATAGTGAGACTCTCAGCAACATAGTGAGACACTATGTTTTTGTTTCAAAACCAAAAAACAAAAAGCTGGGGGCGTAGCTCGGAGGTAGAATGCCCCTGGGTTTAAACCCCGTATCCCCCCACACACAGGACTCATGGCCATAAGTAGTTATAAACATTCCATTTCCCATTTCTCTTTTCCCTCTTAATTATTTTTAGAGATAAAGAATTACAGCAAAGCATTCATGAGCCAGGATGCAGTAAGGTATGTGGTGTCTTCATTTTCTATGTAGATACTATTTATTCAGGAAAACATTTTAGGAAACATTTTAGAAAAACATCCTTCTTGTTGAAAACCTTTCTGAAATTTAGTCCCTGTTCCCCCTTTGGAAAGCACACACCCTGAATATAATTGAATCTTTCCTGATGATTGAAGACCTTGCCATGCCTCAGGCGTATTATTCTGAACTTGAATTCAAATTATTCCTACGCTTGGAAAAACATGCAAAAGGTGCAAAACTTAATTGGAATGTGTTAAACTTGGGAAATCTTCTAGAAATTTGTTGTTTTGAATTAAATCCTTATTAACAATTTCTTTGTGGCTCAAACATTTAAATAGTGTGAATACTTCATTGATAGTGGGGGATTTTGGATGATGTGTTCTGTTTAAACAAATGGTGAATGGATTTATTTTATTTTATTATTATTTTTGATGCCTATTTGACGTACCACTTTGGACACAAGGAAATATAAAAATTAATTTGCAGCATAAAAATTGTCTACTTTTGTTGATGAGGCAAAACAAAAACTCATAAGAAAAATAACTACAGGAGCCAAACAAATGATAGAGGCCTTTATAAAGAATGAGACTTGAATCATTGTGGGATTTGGACAGTAGTATTTGGCAATAGAAGGAATGTTTGGTTGGGAAGAGTCTTTAAAACAGAGGGAAAAATTGGAATAAATACATGGGGATGGGAAAACTTGGAGTATATCCAATGGACTATAAATTGTTCGTTTCAGAGATCATTAAGGCTAACATAGATATTTAGTTGGGACATTCCTAGTTCTGATGATAGGTACTGTTTTTAGGCTCCTGTAGTAAAGAGAATCTGTGATCTTCTGTGCATTCTTTTATAAATTAGTTTATCTTTTACAAATTAGTTTATCTCTATGGGCTTATAATACTTAGGTCACAAGACAAATCACAGGACTTCTAGATTGCCTGCTGTTAGAGGCCTAGACCCACCTCTTGGACATTAGAGATGTGTAGTACACCAGACTGCCTTACCAAGATCTACTCTCCTTTCTAGAAAAACTATAGAGCCACAGGAGAGGTCCTGGGCTTGGATACTAAATTGCTCCTTCTTAAACCTCCCAAGCCAGAGAGGAGCAGGGCTCTCTAACCTCCTCTCCACTTGCCTCACCTGCCCCTGTGTGTCAGCGGAGCCTTGTGCGCATTCCCATTCCACACTGGCTCCTTACAAACAAGGTCCCCTTCCTCAGAGGGGAAGGTAGCATGTTACCAAATGGTCAGTGGATGTGCTTCTTCTCTATGAGAGTGGAAATGAGGAAAAAGGGAAACTATGCAGGTCCCTGGTGATAGGGGGCATGGCTCAGCCTTTGCTGAAGCCAGTCCTCCCAGCAGGGATAAAAAAGGCATGATGTGGAAATGTGTATTCCCCATGGAAATAAGTGGGCTGTGAGATCCTTGTTAAAAATTGCTAGATAGAGCCAGGCGTGGTGGCACATGCTTGTAATCCCAGTACTTGGGAGGCTGAGACAGGAAGATCGCAGGTTCGCAGCCAGCCCCAGCTACTTAGTGAGGCCCTCTGCAACTTAGTGAGACCCTTTTTCAAAATAAAAAATAAAACAGGGCTGGGGATGTAGCTCCAAGGTAGAATGCCCCTGGGTTCAATCTCCAGTACCATTTGCAAGCATTGATTGATTCTGATAAGGAGAGAAGTTGATGAGATTCTTAAACTCGCAGCATCCTAGGTTTCTATAGAAGCAGACATTTCATCCAGGACACCTAATAAGGAAGGCACTTGGTGTTTCTCCCTGTTCAGAGCCAAAGTTCCCATCTCCTCTTCCCTCTGTTGTTATCATTCCACACCTGACTTCTTTGCTCCTGCCTTCACTTTCACCTATAATACAAAACTACTCCCCATTTAGTGAATAATCCCATTCTTAACTTGGCACAGGGTCAGAGAGGGAGAACCGGAGGGAACTTAGAGGTTGTTGAATTCACCTTACTGGCCTTTGAGGTAAGGAAAATGAGTCTCAGAGAAATAAAATGTTCTTGCCAACTTTAGGGATGATACCGACGGAAGGGAGTGGTGGAAGTTACGAGATCATTCATACAGTGCTCTGTGGCTTACAGAGCGCTATGACATATGTGATCTTACAGAAGCCTGTTATGTAGGTTATGTGATGTCATTTTACAAGTGAATAAACTGAGGCCCAGAGAATTCTCCTAAGGGGAAAGAGTATATACTTTTTTTGTCATGGAAACTGCCCGTGGCCAAACTTGAAATGCCAAATACTGTTTTGAAGAGTGAGGCATACAAAGATTAATAAAACACTGCCTCTGCACTCACATCTACTAGAAGGTTGTCAGTCCTTGAGGGTTACACAAGGCACCCTGAGGCTGTCAGAAAGAGACCGAAACCCTAGACAGACTGAGTCCCATACAGCCATTTGACTCCCTCTAAACATAGCTGTGTGGAAACTGGAGAAAGACAGCTCTTCTACAGAGAAACCTACATTTTAAACTGCAAAATCCTGGCATGGTGGCATGTGCCTGTAATCCCAGTACTAGGGAGGCTGAGACTGGAGGATCACAGGTTCGAGGACAGCTTCAGCAACTTAGTGAGACTCTCAGCAACCTAATGAGACCCTGTTTCAAAACAAGAAATTTAAAAAGGGCTGAGGATGTAGCTTGGAGGTAGAATGCCCCTGAGTTCAATCTCCAGTACCACAATAAATGAATGAATGAATGAATGAATAAATAAATGGATTATACCTTCATTAATGGTGAAAAATCATCTGGAACTTTTGTTCATCTTAGACAAAGATTAGCAAACTGTTGCCTGTGGACCAAGTCTGACCTGCTGCCTGTTTTTTAAGATGCATGAAAGTTAAGAATAGCTTTTATATTTTTAAATGGTTGGGAAAAAAGAGCCTATTTCATGTCATGAATATAATATTAAATTAAAATTTCTATGGCAATAAAAATTTTTCATTGGAATGCAACTACTCTTATCATTTACATCTTGTTTATGCTTTCATGCTCCAACAATGGAGTTGAGCAGTTGCAGCAGACTACATGGTCCTCAGAGCCTAAAAATACTTATGTCCAGCCCTTTACAGAAAATGTTTGCCAACACCTTAGAGCACTTACCATACTGCATGAAAGTTGGTTTTATTCATATCCATCTCCCCAGCTAATTTTTTTTTTGTGGTACCGGGGATTGAACCCAGGGGTGTTACACTCCTGGCCCTATTTTTTATCCTTTATTTTGAAACAGGGTCTCACGAAGTTGTGGAGGGCCTCACTAGGTAGCTGAGGCTGGCCGTGAACTCAGATCCTCTGGTCTCCGCCTCCCAAGTACTGGGATTACAAGCATGTGCCACCACGCCTGGCCCCAGCTAAAATTTTTTAAATTGGGGTATTTGATAAAATTCCTCAAACTGTTCCTTCCTTCCTTCCTTCTTTCCTTCCTTTCTTTTCTTTCTTTCTTTCTTTTTTTTTTTTTTTTGCAGTACTGTGGATTGAACACAGGGCCTCAAGGCCACACTAGTCCTAAGTACTCTACCACTGAGCTACATCGCCAGCCTTATTTTTTATTTAGAGACAGGGTCTTGCTAAGTGGCCCAGGCTGGCCTCCAACTTGCAATCCTCCTACCTCAGGCTCCTGAGTAGCTGAGACTATTATAGCATGTAACTTTAGTCTCATATAGTTCCAACATTCTATATATTATATTAAGTTTGCTATAGCTAAAAATAAATATTACATTCAGTTCAGTGAACAACTTTGGCTTTTCTCTTTGTGGCCTTATGAATATAAGTTGGTTTTCCAGATCTTTCAGTATCATGAGGGGAATGCCCTTACTAATTAAATCTACTGACACATGTGATATTAGTTTGTGTGGCAGGTAGGACCCTCTCCCCACTTCTGCACTAGACAGAATTGTCTAAGTAGTCACTATAGTCTTTCCATCTGAGTGTTTTTTTTTTTTTTTTGTAGTACTGGGGATTGAACCCAGGGGCATTCTACCTCCAAGCTACACCTCCAGCCCTATTTTTTATTCTTTATTTTGAAACAGGGTCTTACTAAGTTGCGGAGGGCCTCACTAAGTAGCTGAGGCTGGCTGCAAACCTGGATCCTCCGGTCTCAGCCCAAGTACTGGGATTACAAGTGTGTGCCACCACGCCCGGCTTGAGTATCTTTTCTGACCTAGCTTCACAATCTTCAACAGAGATCTCTAGGAAACCACTACCATTGACTGAAATGATTGCTGAAGAAAAAAAAAAACTTATGTACCATTCTGGACTTAGTATAACTCGTACCTTATAAATGAAGAAAGCCAAATCTAGAAGGGTGATAGGATTTGGCCAGTCACAGAGGACTGGGCCAAAGTCATAGCAGGGTGAGTTGGAAGTAGAATATAGGTAGTCCCTGAGCTGGGCATGGTGGTACATGTCTATACTTGGAATGCTGAGACAGGAGGATCACAGGTTCCACAGGTTTGAGGACAGCTTCAGCAATTAGTAAGACTCTCATCAACCTAGCGAGACCCTATTTCAAAATAAAAAATAGGGCTGGGGATGTAGCTCAGAGGTAGAATGTCCCTGAGTTCAGTCTCTAGTAACACACACACACACACACACACACACACACACACACACACACACAAAGAATATAGGTAGTCCCTGATTTGTGATGGGTTGACTAAGGATTTTTTTCCACTTTACTATGGTGTGAAAGCAATATAAATTCAGTGGAAACTGTATTTCACATTTTGATATTTGGTCTTTTCCCAGGCTAACAATATGCAGTACAATACACCGTCTTGATACTGGGTAGGAAGTTACAGTTCCCAGTCAACCGTGAACCCGTGATGGTTAACAACTGATACTCTGCAGTGTACTGTGTTGCCAGCAGTTTTTGAATATTGAGTTTGTTGTTTTTGTACCCCATCATGTCTACAAAACACCTCTGTGTGTGTGTACATGAGATATTCAACACTTTATAAAATAGGCCCATGTGTACATATGTGCAAATACCAATGTCAATCTCAGTACTCTCTATGGGGAAGTGAGGATGGGGGGGCACCAAGTGCTGAGTGCATGTTTGTCACTGTCAACATGATTTACATTATGATGTGAGACTAGAATGCACCAATAAAAGCATATTTAAAAAATAAAATAAAATAGGTTTTGTATTAGATAACTTTTCCCAATAGCTAATGTAATTATTCTGAGCATCTTGAAAGTAGGTTAGGTTAAGCTATGGTGTTTGGTAAGTCAGGTGTATTAAATGCATTTTTTTTTTGGTGTGGTACTGGGAATTGAACCCTAGGGCATTCTATCTCTGAGCTACACCCCCAGCTCTATTTTATTTTTATTTTGAAACGGGGTCTTCCTAGGTTGATGAGTTTCACTACTTGCTGAGGCTATCCTCGAACCTGCGATACTCCTGTCTCAGCCTTCCAAGTACTAGGATTACAGGCATGTGCCACCACACCTGGCTATTAAATGCATTTTCTACTTATGATATTTTCAGCTTAGGGTGTGTTTATTGGGATGTAACCCCATAAGTCCAAGGGTCATCTGTATAGGTCTCCATGCTCTCCATCCAGTGCTTCGTCCACCACTTGAATTCTAACAGAAGTCTCAGGCCAAGGAGTGAGCGCTGGGGGAAATTTCTAGCAAAGACAAATGGGTTTTGCTTGTTTTTTTTTTTTTGTTATTTGTTTATTTTGGAGACAGGAAGGCCTTAGGGTCATGTGACTATCTCCCTTGTAATTGAAAAGGCAGATCAGTTACTTAACATACTTTCACTGAAGTCTTCTTCCAGACAGAGGTACCAGACAGACTCCAGGAATGAAATGAGGACTCTGCCCTAGAGCTTATAAACCTATAAACAAACTGGGAAAAAAAGGGATGATAAGTGAGTTAACAGAGGTATGCTTAGAGCCCTGCAAGGACAACAGGACATTGGCCACTCTTTGCCCAGAGAGGTCACAGAGGACCTGACTGAGAAGGTTACTTCTGTGCTGATTCTTCCAAGAAGAGCCATAGTTCTCCCAGGCAATGAGGGAGGGGAGTTGCATTCTATCAGAGGAAACGGTGTGTGCAAAGGCACAGGCCTGGCACATGAAGGGACTGACAAAAGAGCTCTTTGTACAAGGAGCTCCAGGTCTGTGGTGAGTCCGGGAGGAGAAGAAAGGGGAAGGAGGGCAATGTTAAGAGAGGGATCTGGAAAGAGAAGCAAGAACTGCCTTCTTTGAAGGAGTTTACAAAAGCTGATAAGACATATGCATAAATAATTATAACATGAGAATGATCTAATGCTTTTCATAGGATCAAAAGAAGTGCAGGGGAGCTCAGAGAAGGGAGCGATGACTGCCCACTGAGGATGAGGGATCATATCACTGATTATTCAGCAGGGCTCCAATTGGTCCTTTTTTACTGTTAGAATTCAAGTAGAAGTTAAAGATCTGCAATATAATTACCTGACCAATCAGGACTCTTTGATTCATATCTGTAACCTAACAGGCCTAATCCTAAAATCCTAACACACTGCCCATTCCCATTATAGAACATGTTGCCTGCTTTCTTTACTGCTCTATTCTATTGCCAGTGTTTAGAACAATGCCGGGCATCTAGTTAAGTGCTGAATAAATATTTGTGAGGCCAGTATTTTTATGTATGTATGTATGTATGTATGTATGTATGTATGTATGTATTTTGGTTCTGGGGATTGAATCCAGGGGCAATCTACCTCCAAGACACACTACTAGTATTCCCCCTCCCTTTAAAATTTTGGAACAGAGTCTCACTAATTTGCTGAGGGTCTCACTAAGTTTCTGGCCTTGAACCTGTGATGTTCTTGTCTCAGCCTCCCAAGTACTGGGATTACAGATTTATGCCATTGCGCCTGGCTGGCATCAGTATTTATTTTATTTTATTTGTGGCACTGGGGATTGAACTCAGGGACACTCTGCCTCAGAGCTACACCTCCAGCCTTAATTAATTAATTAATTAACTTATTTGAGACAGGCTCTCAGTAGGTTGCTGAGAGTCTCGCTACTTGCTGAGGTTGTCCTCAAACCTGCCATCCTCCTGTCTAGCTCCCCAAGTACCGGGATTGCAAGCGTGTGTGTCACCACGCCCAGCCGGAATCAGTATTTTCTTTTTTTTTTTTCTTTTTGCAGTACTGGGGACTGAACCCAGGGCATTCTACTTCCGAGCTACACCTTCAGCCCTATTTTTAATTCTTTATTTTGAAACAGGGTCTTGTTAGGTTAATAAGAGTTTCACTATTTGCAGAGGGTGTCCTTTAACCTGCAATCCTCCGGGCTCAGCCTCCCAAGTACTGGGATTACAGACGTGCGCCACCATGCCCAGCCGGAATCAGTATTTTAAATGATATATTTTACCATGACATCTATACGCTCTAGATTTTTTTCAGTGTCTTTAAAATATCTAGTTGCCCTTAGTGCCACTGTGTGTGTGATGGGTTTGGGCTTTTAAGTTAGGGTAACAGAACACACAGATGCAACCAAGGAAAGCTTCATTCTTATTTCCCAAGATTCCCTGTGCCGTCTGCGGTGTTTGGGAGGAGGTGGGAAGAAGTACGTTTAGTGAGAACACGGTTTAGTGAGAGCACCCGTTCCTAAGCGGGAGGACTCAGCCACTCCCTGCTGCATGGGTGGCTGCCCACGCACTCTCAGACCAGGGCAGCTCCCTGGTCTTGTTCTTTGCCCGCCAAGCACACAGGCTTTGAGAGTCTTGGATAAAAGTGGAAAGCATTAGCATCTTGGAAAGGATGTAGTTGGGATGCTTGTGGCTTTCTTTCGTTCTTTCCAGAACTCTGGTTCCTCAGTTGGGAGAAGAAACCTTCCACGTCTGCAGGGATGAAAGAGTGTGCTGCTTCATAAACTTAGCATCTGCCTGACACGCCTGGAATGGAACATTTAATGTGCCAGATTGTCACTGTCAGATGGGTCACAGTGACAATCAGTATCGACGCGGTATGTTCTATGTTTTAGAAGACCATTCCCATTTGGTTTAATTTTAGGTTCATATGTCGAAGGTTCTGGGTGTACATAAATTTTGAGTTGAGGAAGAGGTTTATTTCATGTTTCATATTCTGAGTTTTCACAGTCTGTTTATATTGCTCCTTGAAAAATTTGCATCCCTTCTGTATTTAGGAAATAATCAAGAAATCTGTCTTTCTTCATGGTTTCACTTATCCTCCCAGCAACCCAAAATAAAAGCTGTTAGAATTATCTCCTCCATTTCTCTCACTTTTTTTTTTCTTTTTGTGGTGCTGGGAATCAAATCCAGGGGCATTCTACCTCAGAGCTACACCTCCAGTCTGGTTTTATTTTATTTTTTATTTGGAAACACGGTCTTGCTAAGTTGCTGAGAGCCTCACCAAGTTGCTGAGGATGGCTTCAAACCTGCGATCCTCCTGTCTCAGCCTACCAAGTATTGGGATTATAGGGTTGCACCACCATGCCCAGCTCACCACTCCATTCATTATTTTTATTTTATTTTTTTTGCAGTACTGGGAATTGAACCCAGGGACTCTCTACCTCTGAGCTACACCCTAGCCCCCCCGCCCCCGTTTTGAAACAGGGTCTCACTAAGTTTTTGCAGGCTGGCCTCAAACCTTTAATGCTCCTGTCTCAGCCTCCCAAGTACTAGGATTACAGGTGTGTGCCACTATGCCCAGCACCACTCCATTCTTGAGTCCTCTTGATTCCACCTCAGATTATTGTCCAGGACCATTACTGAGGCTCTCAGTCCCGGTTATTCTACCAGCCTCTAAACCAATCTCCCTGACTCCAAGATCTCCTTATCAGGCCCACCTTTGCACTGCTACCAAACTGAGCTCCCTGTGACACAAGTTAGACCCTGGCACTCTCCTCCTCTGAAGCCCAGTCAGCTCCTTATCACACAGGGAATAAAGTGCAAAATCTTATTATGCTGTTCAAGGCACACAGAGTTCTGACAATGCTTTTCATTTCTGACCTTTGGAAATAACAAATGAATAGAATACAAATAAATTTATAAAATAATCTGGACATATGACATAAAAACTGTTGTCCAAAAGTAGCTCCATGGTAGTGTGCTTGCTCAGCATGAGTGAGGCACTGGGTTTGATCCCTAGCATTGCAAGAAAAGAAAAAAAGTGTGTTTGTGTGTATGCGTTTATATGTAGATAGATAGATGTATCTATGTATGTATGCTATATGTATGCTATATATACACACTCACACAGTGTAATAAGTGGTTACGAGGGTTTCTAGGCAAAGCACATGTAAGTCTATTCATTGTATAGTTGGTAAGCAATCTGCCATGCATGTACAATAAAAATTACTTTAATACCAATAAATAAAAACAAGAAAGCCAGTTAAATTTAAAACAATTTAAAAGAAACAAGTCTTGACCACTGGCCCTAGAAGTGAAAAGGATAAGCAGACCACTCCATTTGTCATCATAGCTAACATTTACTACGTGCTCACAGCATGACAGGCTATGTTCTAAGAGCTTTGCATGTATTAGCTTTACAGGTATTTGATCTCATAACCTTATAAGATAGACATGATTTCCCCATTTTGTAAACAAGGAAGTTAAATAACTTGTTCAAAGTCACACAAGGAGTGGTAAAGGGAGGATTTGAATTGAGGCAACTTGGTTCCAAAGTTCCCACTCTCAATAACAACCCTATATTAAGAGCCTGGAGAACTGGACATGGTGGCACACACTTGTAATCCCAGTCCTTGGGAGGCTGAGACAGGAGGATCACAGGTTCAAAGACAGCCTCAGCCATGTAGTGAGAGAGACTCTCAGCAACCTAGTGAGACCATATTCCAAAAAAAATTTTTTTAAAAAGGGCTGGGGGTGTAACTTCAGGGTAGAATGCCCCTGGGTTCAATTCCTAGTAACACACACACACACACACACACACACACACACACACACACAGCCTGGATAATTATCAGGCAGAGTCAGGGCCAATTAATGGTGGAGGAAGTGTCTAAATTTGTCAGGACAAGATTGGCTGGGGTGCAAAATTGGGCAGGCAGGACTGGGTATTGGGTATGTGATGCTTTGTTGAGGCAATT
>PVJS01010230.1:0-48494 GCA_004027185.1 Glis glis | reverse complement strand
TTTTTTTTTTTTTTTTTTGAGGTACTGGGGATTGAACCCAGGGGTGTTCTACCTCCACGCTACACCCCTGGCCCTATTTTTTTTTATACTTTATTTTGAAACCGGGTCTCACGAAGTTGCAGAGGGCCTCACTAAGTAGCTGAGGCTGGCCGCGAACCTGGATCTTCCGGTCTCTGCCTCCCAAGTACTGGGATTACAATCGTGCGCCACCACGCCCGGCAGGCTACACATTTTTTAAAGTAAATATTTCATATGAATTGCAGACTCATGAGCCATAACTCTTTTTGGAAGGTATTAAAATATTTTTAAATAATGACATACACTTATTGTCCATATGATCCAGAGCAAGCCCCTGCATCTCTCAGGCCTCTCAGTTTTGTATCTGTGAGATGGTTTATAATAATGTTTATTCTGCCTGTCTTGTGGCATCATTTAGAAAATTAAATTATAAAAATAAACTGAGAATGCTTTGAAAAACTATTAAGATATATACAATTTATGGTATTTTATTCTTATATTAATTGTTTTCATCTTCAAACTGAGAGAGAGTATCATACTAGCCATTTCTGATAGTTATTTATACCCCTATACAAAATAGCATTTACATGTCTTAAGGAAGATACAAGGTTTAGGATTAGGAAAGTTTTTAGAGTCTAACCTAGCTATCTCTCTGTCCAACAGACATTGACAATTAAATACACAGCTAGTATATGACCATGGAAAAGTTGATGGCTCTATTCTAATTAGTCAAGGACTAATTACAGATTTTTCCAGTGACCCAGGACCTTGGTTTTGTTTTTCCTTAACTGCCTTTTAAAAATAATTTTTCTTTTATTGCTCACCTTCCCTAGTAATTATTTTTATAGTGTTAGTAGATATCTACAAAGAGTACACTTACATTTAATTGGTGTTAAGAGAGTGGTGGTGGTGACCTTCTACATCTGCATTTTCTACTTAAGAATTCAGCCTAGGGATTTCTCCTGAAAGGATGGCGTAGCGTAAGGGACAGGCTGGCATCCAGACAGGCACTGGGGAAATCAGATGTGCCTCTGAGTTCCCGACTTGATTCAGATTCAATCCCAGTGCTGTGCACTGATCCTTTGCTTGTCTCTTTCCTCCCAGATCTCTCTCCCATCTTTATTATTGCTCTCCTCCCTGCCAGCCCATTCTGGAAAGGCCTTCTGTTTGTTGACAATCCAGGTTTTTAAAGCTGCTGACCTAAAGCTCCCTGTGGGGCTTCCCACATAACATCCCTTGCTCAAATCTCCACCTTCTTCTTTTCACATGAATTGTAAATAGCACCAGAAAATGCCAGATTGGGCAAATATTAAGATATCTTTTCTCATATAACATACTTTACATAATATTTATCCTTCATTTGGTTCTTATTGGATGCTAATGAGCTTGTGCACAGCAAACATCTAGAGAATTAAATACATTTAAATATTTTTTATTCTGTTTTGAATTCATTGTCTTGAATTCCTCATATTGTTCTTATTTATTGGTTCAGGAAGAACTTAGATTTCTGGCATACTTTTCAAATATATAATATGGCTCATAAATAATCACTGCTACTAAGGAAATTTATATCCCTCAAGGGAAAATGTCAAAATCTTAATAATCTTGTAGCTTTAAAAACTTACTGCTAGATAAATGAAGCATAAAAGTATTTTCCCCTCCATTCTCTGTGTGCTTGGTGAAACTCTGCAATCTTTCTTCACATTCTTTTTCCTGCTTATTTTTAGCCAATAATTCTGGTGTGAACAAACGGCAGATCACAGACCTCGTGGACCAAAGTATTCAAATCAACGCACACTGTTTCGTGGTCACAGCGGATAATCGCTATATTCTTATCTGTGGATTTTGGGATAAGAGCTTCAGAGTTTATTCTACAGAAACAGGTAATCTTAACTATGATATAGCTTGTTGTCTTTAACATGACTCTGATTAAAATTCAGCACTTAATATGAACTCATGCTTAATAGTGCAGGCATTTCCATCATTTGTCAATTTTGGACCAGTGCTCAAGATTCCAATTAAATGTTCACTTTGTAAACTAAATAACTAACTCTAACTCCATCCATTCTCAACTTTAGCATGATCCCTAAGTTCATAGGACAAATGCAGTCATTGTCCCCTTCCCCAAATTCATATCCAATAAAAGACCTTACACCTCCCCTTAGTCTGACCCAAAGACTGAAGATAAAAATCATGATGGTGTTAGTTTATAACCTCTTTCCTTAAAAATTCCAAATAAGCTCCTTGTATGAATTTTCAGAAGCAAGAAAGTAGCTGTAATCAGATTTTAATTATCTTATAAATCTGAGGATCTGCAGATTCACTTCTCACAGATCTAGTGAAATAAAGTTAAGCTTCTAAAGAAAAAGAGTAAATTAAGTGAACCTGTCTTTTCTGTGCTGCAGGGAAATTAACTCAGATCGTATTCGGCCACTGGGACGTGGTCACGTGCCTGGCCAGGTCCGAGTCCTACATCGGTGGCGACTGCTACATCGTGTCTGGGTCTCGCGATGCCACCTTGCTTCTGTGGTACTGGAGTGGGCGGCACCACATCATTGGAGACAACCCCAACAGCAGTGAGTGCTCGTCTACAGCTGTCCTCCCAGACTGTAGATTCACTTCAATAGATTTTGCCTTTCTGATTTTCCTTATAGTTTCTCCTGAGAGTGTGAGGATTTTAAAATATGAACACTTGAGTGGGAAAAATCTTTATTGGAATGTAGCTGTGTTAAAAGTATAAAAATGAGCCGGGCATGGTGGTGCACGCTTTTAATCCCAGTACTTAGGAGGCTGAGACAGGAGGATCGCAGGTTCAAGGCCAGCCTCAGCTACTGAGGCCCTCAGCAACTTAGTGAGACCCTGTTTCAAAAATAAAGAATAAAAAATAGGGCTGGGGGTATAACTCGGAGGTAGACTGCCCCTGGGTTCAATCCCCAAAACTGCAAAAAAAAAAAAAAAGGATAAATATGATCAACTGCTAGCGCCTACAGCCTGGGAAGACTCCCAGATCCCCTCCTTGCAGCTTCTTGGCCTCCTTGCCCAATATCCAGACCTCCCCCATGCTTCAGAAGTTTCACCTGGTACATTAAACCTCATTATTTCCCTCAACAAATATGATTTCTCTCTTTTCTGAATTGCCATAAGATTTTATTTGTGCCTCAAAGAATTTATTACTTTCATGTGTATAGTAAATTTCTGCATTTATTCATTTACAAACAATGATTGAATAACTCCTTCAGATTAGGAATTGGGACACAAAAACTGAATAAGACCGTTGACTGCTTGGAATGACTCCTCGTGTAGTTTTTATACAGGAGTGGTCCCTAAGAAGTCCTCTAGGAAAAGAAGAGAGGGCTCCCTTATAGTAAAATAACGTGGGGAAACACTGCATATACCCTATCTCTGTGTAACCTTTGAAAGTATTACACAGATAAACCTGTTGACATTTGTTTAGCCCAATCTCTCAAACTTATTTTTCCATGGAACGTTGTGTTCAAGGAAAAGCAGTAATCAGTCCTTGGAACTGCTGTCCTGTGAGAACACTGAAGCAGATTGTGAGTGTACCTGGGTCTGGCAGGTGACACATATGAGAGGTTTTCAATAAATATTACTAAATGATGGGAGCTAGATAAGAGATAGCCTAGGAAGAATTACTGCTCTCCATTACCAAGCTTTCAGTAGTTCAATTGTTTGTATGTCCTGTAAAACATAAAATGGTTTCTGTACAGTGGAAAGTGGAAGGTACCTAAGCCAAGGTTATTAACACATTGTAACACAATGTGTAACAATTTGTAACAATTTATAACACAAATTGTAACACACACACCAGTCACAACTTGAATAGCACTCCAAACATGAGTTTAGGGAATATCTATTGCACGAGCATACCCACGGCAACAGAGGAAAGAATTTCCCAGGAACCCTGCGGATTCACAATGGAAGTGCAGTGAGAGTAGATCCTAAACGTACAAGACACCCAAGACACCATGTTACAGCTGCTGGGCCCCAGGCTGCTCCCCTGGCGGTTCCAGCCTGTGGGAAGGCACCGCACATTCGCCCTTCAAGGCATGCTCCCTCCCCAACTCACGCACTGTGACCAGAATGCTGCAAAAACAGAAAACGGCTTTGGATGGATAGGAACAAAGACCCCATCAAAGCACAGGAGAATATACAAGTATATGCAGTTATGCTACTGGAAGATTGAGCTAGATGACCAAACGAGAGGTGAAGTTTTATTCTTACCGCAAATAGCTGGAGTTGGACAGTGGATGAAAAAACTCAATGTGTTGCCAATTCTACATTATTAATAAATATCTTACTCTAGGTACTAATAAGTTAACATCCTATTTACTCATCCAAAACCTTGTCCTTAAAAAAATTTCATCTGTTAGCCGGGTATGGTGGTGCATGCTTGAAATCCCAGTACTTCGGGAGGCGGAGACCGGAGGATCCAGGTTCGAGGCCAGCCTCAGCTCTCTCTCTCTCTCTCTCTCTCCCCCCTTTCTCTCTCTCTCTCTCTCTCTCTCTCTCTCTCTCTCTACTTAGTGAGGCCCTCCGCAACTTCGTGAGACCCAGTTTCAAAATAAAGTATAAAAAATAGGGCCAGGGGTGTAGCGCGGAGGTAGAACGCCCCTGTGTTCAATCTCCGGTACCGCAAAAAAAAAAAAAAATTTCATCTGTTAACAGAATTTAAGTGTATCTGTGTATGCATGTGTGCATGTGTATAAGATGCTAGACCTACCATTGATGGCTTTATTATTCTCAAGCATGTGACAGTATCTCACATATTTTACCTAATTGTATTTTCACATATTTCCAAGTAATGTAGCATTCCTTTAAAATATTTAATTAAGCAGCAGGTCTCTGTAGTATCTTACATACATGTTGATGAAAATTAAATTATGAGATAGAAAAAAATTTCAAAAGAAGCAAAATAGAGCTTTAAATATAATTAACATCTTCAAAAATGAAGCTCAGAAGTGATGCAAACATTACTTCCAAAGAGGGGATTCATTTCTTAAAAGCTGCCATCTGGTAGCAGAGATAAGATACTTTATATAATATACTGCTGTGAGGTAAAGAATTTTAAAGAAAATGTTAAATTATAGTAATTATCTCTGTTGGCTACTTTATTTTCTAATGATCTTTTAAACCAAAGAGAGTTGACTATGGATTGTATCTTTGGTCCATCAGTTAGCAGGAAAAGTTAAATATAATAATATTTTAAATGCTTAAAGTTTCTTAACAGCAGGAGCTATGCAAACACCAAATATTTATGTTAACCCTTAAGAACAAAATTGTTATTATTGTATTTGTTAAAGAATAGTTCTTTAAGCCTTAAATAAGGACAAGATTATCCTTAAGTTATGGCAGGAGATTATTGATATGTATTTTTCAATATTGCCTCCATCTATTAAGAATTTATTTTTTGGTCAAAAACTCTTGTCTTCATTGAAAACCTATACCACATATATATTGGATGCCTACTGTGTGCCTGGTACTCTCCTAGCAGCTGCAAATGCTAGACAATCAGAATCCTGTAAGAATCTATATTATGATGACCATAAAACTGCTTTTCTGTCCCAGTCAGTAATTAGGAGACTGAGACAGGAGGAACACAGGTTGGAGGCCAGCCTCAGCAACTTAGTGAGATCCTGCTTTAGAATAAAAAGAAAGAAGATAAAAGGATTGGGGTGTAGCTCAGAGGTAGAATGCCCCTGGGTTCAAGCCCCGGCACCACACACACACACACACACACACACACACACACACACACACAACCTGCTTTTCCAACTTGAGTCTTGAGTACATTATTTATTACTTGAATCATTAATTGTATTAGATAATATTTTGTACCATAAGTATTTTGACCATCCATAAAATGCTCTCACTTTACATTTTGAGTATAAATTGATGATTATGTAAAATACTGGTTTCAGCTTTTTGCCATAATACTAAAATAAAATAAAAAGTCAGATTTACTATTTGACTGAAATAACTGATTCATGAGTCACTTGTCTGAAATAGGCAGCCTAGTAGCATAGATATGCCTGTCTAGAGCAACCGTACATATTGGTTAATACACTTTCTTTAAAGGCGATCACAGCACACCCTGAATTGACAGTCATATCTGTAATCTGGCTGTGATATTGACATAGACTAGTCATTGTCATCAGAAAACTTACAATATGAAAGAAAAAGATTTTTTTTTCTGCCCAGTTTAATCTGCTCTAGCTACCAATTCACAGGTCAGAGAATCAGACTGTATGTGTTTTCTGTCTCATAATGCGTTACTACTCAAAAGCAAAAAGCTAGTTGTGTCTGAATTCATATTAAAGTGCATGACACAATGCCCTTAGGTTTTGGAGGTTGTATATATTAACCTAGACTTGAGGGGGAACTCCTACCATGAAACATAATATCCCAGTAGCCGTTATAATTCAGGGAGTGATCTTGCTATGCACACTGAATTGCTTTGTATGGCAGACTAAATACTTGTTCTTTATGACGCCATGAAATGATAGGCTATATCATCTAACTTTATGTACATATCACTGAGATCACAGGATAAAGTCAGATGATTTTAATATATTTGTTTATTTTCCATTGTTGCTAGTATATTGTAGTGGACAGCTCTAGTAATTCCAGTGAAAAAATGAATAATGTTTATAGATTTTTTTAGGTAAGTATAGAAAAGGTCTGTGGTTTCATTGTGTCAAATGTATTGTTGTGACTAAGTTAGACATCTCAAAAGTATTAGTCTTTCTAATTACTTTTACTATTTTAATGACTTTGTCACAAAGACAATGAAAATACGTTATTACAGAGTTTCAGACCATAAAAGAAACAAGCAAAGACTACCTACCGTATGTCACAGTTGAATGATAGTTGTTTTATTAATGTATTTTATACTAGTAATCCTCATTGTTATTCTTTTAAACTTATAACTTTGAACACAGAAAATTATCTTGAAAATTTTAAATAGGTCCCTAACTAGATAAGAGAATTGCCAAGATGTGAGGGACAGATGCTTTCATCTGAAACAGACTTACACAAATTCTGAAACTAATTTGGAAGTGATAAAAATTAATTTGCGCACTTTAATTGGAAGCAGCCTCCTGCATGAAAGAAAGCGGAGCTAGCAGGCAATTTGTACTAAAAGCTGATTGAATTTTTTGTCAGGCAGGTATCTTGGACTTGGCCGCTTATCCTCTGGAGCCCCTCTTTGCAATATATTACAACCCATCTCTGACTGGTGTTCTTTAAAAGGATCAATGCTATTCCTGTTGAATCCCCAGAGTCCAAAATTTCATTGATCTTGGGACTTGACATTTCTCATTACGTGCTGTAGCTTCCAACAAGATAGTCACAAGAGGGGCAAGTTAACATTGTTGTCTCTTCAATAGACACTGAAAATACATTGGGACCTCAGCTCAAAAGCCAATCTGCTTTTAAAGTATGTAATTTAAATGTTTATACCAGATATAAAGTGCTTTATAGAGAGCTTGATGATACATACATATGAAAGTTTTAAAATCATAGCAATATGAAACTTTGAGAAGGGATTTACTGCTCATCTTTTCAAATCAAATCTACACATATTCACAGAGTAATATCTCTAAGACATTGCTATGTGCTGTTCTGCACCATTTTTAAATGCAGTCTTCCAGCTCATGTATAAGCATTGTGTAGACTGCGAAGGAGAAACCAGTTGAAAAGGAGTGTCCAGCTGTGCTCCTCCTCGGCTCTGATGCTGACCTTCCTGCCAGCCACAGCCTGTCACAAAACATCTGCCAAATCATATCCCCCTTTTGTCTGCGCCCAGCCTTCTTTAAAACAATTATCCTGGTGCCCAATTCCACATCCGCCACTGGCCAGTGGTATTATAAGAGACAAGAGCATGGACAAAGACTAGCCTGGAGATATTTTTAAAGCATGTTTGTATTATAATTATGGTATTAAATGTATCTATGTGTTAGACAACTTGGTGTTATTGCTCAGAGCAAGGAATCTTATCTGGGGTTGCATAATATTAAACCTGGAGTCTTTTTACTAGGTAGGACAAGAAGCACAGTCAGCTGTGTAATAACTCACCTCGCAGGACTTTCCCAGGGCCACGTGGCGGTGCTTGTAAAGGTCAGCCCAGCCCAGGCAGGGACTCAGGAGACCGCCCTCATCCCGTCCCCTCATCTTAACATCTGGAGACATCTTAGAGTTTGGGTCTGGAAAGGGGACTGCTTTCCACTCAGTCTCTGCTTCTCCTTTCCTTTATGGGCCTGAGGTTTCCAGAAAGGTCTTTCCAGAAAAGTTGGAAGCTTTATGAAAAACCAGATAGCTTCAGCCCACAGACTAGCGGGTGTTCAGGCACCACACAGCACCCAGCTTCCTTGGGGAGGGTAGGTGGAATCTTCAGTTGGTTGTTTTTGGAAGGTGAGGGAAAGATTGTGACCTGGATCCAGACTCAAGACTTTAGGGGTCAAGATTTGCTCTGCAACTACAGAGTCAGGAAAATACAGTTAATGGCACCTTTGAAGAGGAAGAAGCCGGGCGTGGTGGCGCACGCTTGTAAACCCAGTACTTGGGAGGCTGAGACAGGAGGATCCAGGTTCACAGCTAGCCTCAGCTACTTAGTGAGGTCCTCCGCAACTTAGTGAGACCTTGTTTCAAAATAAAGAATAAAAAATAGGGCTGGAGGTGTAGCTCGGAGGTAGAATGCCCCTGGGTTCCATCCCCAGTACCGCAAAAAAAAAAAAAAGAGGAAGAAGAACTTAGAGTGAAGGATACGTAGGTTCATCAGCTCCATCCTCTGTTCCTCGGTGAATGCCCTGCGTATGCAGTCAGATACCACATCACGGGCAATTGACATTTTCCAACCCATGGACGGTTTTTACTTGTGTTCTCTCTGACCTTGGATATATGGGCCCAGGCCTGGTTGGGACCTGGAGCAGGCCTCTGTGGCAGCCCCGCATTGCCTGAGGACTCTGTATCTTGAGATAAGGGGCTCCACACTGGCCCCGTTCTTCTCAGCAATACCTACAAATTTCTAATATAATATTTTGAAATAGATCTTGAAATCAGAGCAGCAATAAACTACTATACCCTTTGACTAAGTTCCTTTTTCTGGAATTTTTAAATGAAAAATCCACCATGTTAAGTATAAACATGAGTGAAAACCTGAGTATAAACATGAGTGAAAATAGCTTCTATCGTTACTCTGCAGTGACCTTGCCAAGGTCAGAATGCACCAAAGGGTCCGTCCTCTGACTCCACCGAACAGCACCGAGAAGCGTGGGACCTGGAGACTCCACTGTCCCTGTGCAGCTCTGGTTCATAAGGACCAAAGCTTCCCCTGCACATCAGTAGCCCACGATTGAGACTCAATTAAGAACTCTGAGTAATCTTTACTTTGACCATCTTAAGAGCTATAGACCATCTCACTGAAAAAAATCTCTCCTTGTCAGTTCTAGTGAATAGCAGCACCTGATACCTTTGTAATTTTTCCCTATTCATTTCAGGAAGATTGAAATGACTTTTCATAACATGAGATGGACTCTGTTTGTTTTAAGCCTTTATACTTGGAATTTCCAAATGCTTGCCCGTGAGGAATCTCAAAGTCACTGTTTGTTCTTTATCATTTATAGCCATTCCATCACATAGCGAGCATCTGTGTTGAGATGAGCAGGGATGAGGGCGGGGGAGCCGTGGTCCTCAGAGGGGAGATCTCACCTGCACCTCCCTCTGCACTGGGCCCTTTAACCCTGAACTACATCCATCAATTGTGATGTGACAGTGACAGGATATTCCCAAGATTTTGAGCAATTATTGGGGTGTGTGACATCTGTCCCTGGCAATGAAATATAGGAAATACGCTTTCTCCTGCTGCTGATTTCCCGACTCAGAAAGCTTAGAATAACATTTTATTTACTTTTCCCCAGCCTAAGCTGGAGCTCTTTAAAGAAGGAAACAATGCTTCCAGAGCTCATAAATGATATTTTTTAATATTTTAAGTTCTACTGTTTAAATGATCTGAGAAAATTATAATGAAAAATAAAACATTTTAAACTCTAAATCAAACAGAAGACTTTAAAACAACTTATTTCCTAATAGAAAGTATATAGCATACCTAAGGTATTTTTTTAAATATTTTTATAATCTTTTCTGAAATCCATGCAATAAAATTAGATGGCTTTTTATTTTTTCCTCTAGCATATAAGGGAAAGCTTTCAAAAACACTATTTTATACAAATTTTATCAAACATATCATTTCAGGGTTTGTCAGTTTGCCCATCTCTCCAAAATAAAATAATCACTTGGAAAAATAAAAGATAATAGTACACATAAAATCTTATCAATTGTTAATCCTTATCTTACCAGGGAATTCAGGGTGTCTTAGAAACGTACCTTTATAAATTATGTGAATACATTTCAGAAAAATCCAGGACTGCTGGAAACATAAATGAATATCCTGCCAATATTCAAAACCCATTAAAACAATATGTATAGATTTAGATAAAAAGGCAAACTGACATGGGCTGCTGGCCGCCCTCTCGCACTCTAAGGGATGCCTCAGAAGCAGAACGCAGCTGATGGGTCTGAGAAAACGCACGTGAAACTGAGAACCCCTGGAGAGACAGAAGATGGTGTGCGTTAGTGAGGAGGGTCCTGCCAGGCCAGAGTGGACGGAAGACAGTGTGTGTTAGTGAGGAGGGTCCTGCCAGGCCAGAGTGGAAGGTGTTGGGCGCATTCCTAGATAACACAGTTTTCCCTCTTGCCCCTGCGGGGCAGAGAAACAGACCAGTCCAGCGGGCCAGCCCACCTCACAGGGGCACATCAGTGAGAAATGAGGGGCTCTCCAGGAGGTGGGTGCATCTGCCAGCCTTTGAACCCTCAGGTTGCCCCCGCACCTGTCCCTCTACAGAGAGCCAGTGACTTCAAGGCAAAACACAGCTCTCAGAAAGAAGAGTGCCAAGACCACAGTACAGAGTGGTTCTGAGACACAAGATGGGGGCTAAGGGGATCAACCCACCCAGAATATCAGTGCACAGAGAAGAGCAGGCACCACGAAGAAACTCAAGCACTATGAAAGATCCCAAATCGAACACCCTGTTCCAGGTGATATAGAATAAACAGAAGAGAAAAACATGGAACATTTAAAAAGACTAATGTTGATGTTCTCTCAGATAAAAGAGAGGGGACATTAAGGTTACTGAAAATCTATATTTCTTAAGCTGGTGGCGGGTTGAGGGCATTCACTTTATTCCCTTAATCCTACATATATACTTAATATATAATCAACATTTCTAAAAATGATTAATTCTGAAAAAACAAAGGAAAGTCAGGGAGCTGTGTAAAAGCTGACAACTTGACAGGAATTTGTGAACTTGGAGGAAAAAATAAATTAATCTACAATAATATTTCTCAAACTTGTATAATATACTGATCCCTATTAAAATAGAACAAAATTGCCATGAAAGAGAGAGAGAGAGAGAGAGAGAGAGAGAGAGAGAGAGAAGGAAAGAAAAGAAACCAGAAAAAGAAAGGAAGGAAAGGACCGGTCTCAAACTCCTAAGAATGTGTTTTTTAATCTCCTGGAACCTAGTGTGAGAAACACTGACTTAATTAGTTCATTTTAAAGCGTATTTCAATTTTAAATTTCTACATCAAGAGCATTATCACAGCATAGATTATGACAACAAAGAGAGGTTTCATCTTTATAACTGATTTAATGAAATTTTACAATATTACCCAAATGCAAGTCTGAAATTTAAAATTTTTCATTGAACTTCTTACCCTCAAGAAAATATCCACAGAGGGTGCATAGACCCTAGATTGTGAAATACCAAGAGTTCTGAAAGAGTCACAGTTACAAGACATGCCCTTTCAAGGAGAAAAATGATGGTGGATGAAACTGGCAACTTACAACGAAATAATTATATTAATATATATGCACAAAGGCACATTTATATATACTTGCTCTTAGCTAAGATGATATTGTAGACGCAATTAAAAATAATACATCCTTCCTGTGTGCATTGGTGCACACCTGTGATCCCAGATACTTGGGAGGCTAAGGCAGGAGGATTGCATGTTCAAGGCCAGCCTAAGCAACTTAGTGAGACCCAGCCTCAAAATAAAAAGGTCTGGGGATATAGCTCAATGGTAGAGTGCTTGCCTAGCATATGTGAGGTCCTGGGTTAAATAACCAGTACCTCCAAAAATAAAAATAAAAATATATATCCAAGATGAATTGATATTATATAATGAGTTTGCCATAATTGTTTTTAAAAACTACAAGAAAAATGGGAAAACAAGTGTGAAGTTGTTCATGGAAATAGTGGGATATTACAAGGTATCAATAAATATTTTTTGAATCTGACTGAGTGGTCCAGGTCCAAATTGTATTGTTACTAAATCCCCACGTCCTTCTTTCTGTTCACCTGGCCCTCAGGAGAGATTCCCTTCAGTGATCGAGTCTTCATATTCTGCACAATATGGCCAACATTGAGTTTTGGCTTTCTTTCTTCCATCTTTTTTGTTGATATTGTTCATGTGTTTATTTTGTTTTGCTTTTTGAGTTAATGATGATTTTTTTTCTCTCTAAAAGGGATCAGTGTATTATACAAGTTTGAGGAATATAATCACAGGCTTTCTTTCCCTCCATGTTCACAAATTCCTTTCAAGTGGGAAGCTCCTACATAGCTCCATGATTTTCCTTTGTTTTTAGAGTTAAAGGATTTTTGAAGTATTGATTACATAGTATTATATACATGTCTACCAAAGGAACCACTCAAAACCAACCCAAGATGGCACCGCGCTGCATTTACCTTCCACATTTCCTCTTTCCACCACACTCCTGCACCCCAAGACTTTACAGACTCCCCATCTCCCATCTCAAACTGGCTCCCTGGGCAGCTTTCCCAGTCAGATGTTGGGCATGACAGCCTCTTCAGTTTGCCGATCCTTCTCACACTGTCGCAGCTTCTTCACCAACCGTCCTCATTCACGTGGAGATGGTTTCGATTCCCGCTGCACTCTGCCTGCACACATTTGTTCCTCCTAGCGTAATTGTTGTTGAGTGTTGAGCCCACAAAGCCAAGGTTGTCTGATGTGGTTTTCAAGAGTCCAGTTCACTCTCCATACTCCCAAATCATGGCCCACTTGGAAGAACACCTGCTCCTGGAAGGCCTGGTTCATTTCTGAGAGCACTTCATACGTTCTGATTTTCATTGCATTCTGAATACCCCAATTAAATGTCTATACTGAAAAACCAAGTGCTTATGAGTGCAGATTCGACATAAGAATGCTTGTGGAATATGACTCAGCTCAAGTGTCTAGCTGGGTTTGCACCAGTAGAGAATTAAAATAATTATCTCTTCTTTTCTTCACTGCTTTCCCCACACCCACTTTCCTGCCTCCCATCACTTCAGAGAAAGTACCTCTGCCTGTTTTTTGTTTTAGTTGTTGTTTTTGTTCTTGCAGTACTGGGGATGGAACCCAGGGACAGTCTACCTCCAAGCTACACCCCCAGCCCTATTTTTTTTTTATTCTTTATTTTTGGAACAGTGTCTCACTAAGTTGCAGAGGGCCTCACTAAGTAGCTGAGGCTGGCCGTGAACCTGTGATCCTCCTGTCTCAGCCTCCCAAGTACTGGAATTACAAGTGTGCACCACCATGCCTGGCTCCTCTGCCTGTTTTGTTGGAGATTTTAGGGAAAATTTTTAAATGGATAATTGCACGGGTTTCAAAATTGGAAAGCCCTGGCTCAAATCCACCACTTGCTAGGCATACTAACTTGGGAGCCTGACTAACCTTGCAAAGCCTTGGGTTTATAGGCTCTAAAATAGGGATAGTAATAGTACCTAATACAAATGTTACCATAATTAAGTGAGCTGACACATGCAGCTACCTTGCCAGGCACTGTACCTGCTTCACGATAATCAGGAGAGAAGGTTCAGCTATCACCACTGTCATAGTGCTCCAAGCACATCACACATGCTACCTGTCCTGTTATCTTCATACCTGCTATTGAGGGCCAGGTGATCATGAGGTAGGGACAGTAGATATACCCATTGCACAGATGAGGAAATAGAAAGGGTAGGTACCTATGGCCACACAGCTGGTAATGTCCTCGATAACCATTGGTGACGGTCCTATGAGTATTGGTTTTAGTGGTTGTGGCTCTCTACGTCTGCAGAAGGTCTGCAGTACTCACCGCTGTGATTTTCTTGCAGGTGACTATCCTGCACCAAGAGCTGTCCTCACAGGCCACGACCATGAAGTTGTCTGTGTTTCTGTCTGTGCAGAGCTTGGACTCGTTATCAGTGGTGCTAAAGGTCAGAAGTCATTTGTTTCATTTTACATCTTTAGATAATGTACCATTTTCTCAATCTAATTACAATTTATTTCTTCCAGGAGGCTCTCTATAGACTAATATAATCTTGAGGTTCTTTGCAGCTATTTAGTTTTACCATTAATATTTACTAATGTGAAATATGTGTAAAATTTTATGCAGTATTTCATGGTCACCACATTTTAACCATAATGCTGGTAAATTCAATTGCAATCCATCTAGCGGATGCAGCCATTCAAAAGAACATTTAAAAGACAAAGGGGAAAGAAATATCCCTGATGCAGTGAGAGGCTTGGGGGGTCCAGGTTACTCTCCAGGCTGGGCTTGGAACCACCTTCCTCTGCAAGTCCCTTTCTCTACAAGACTAAGGACTGTGTACAAGCTGGTGTAAAGGAAATAAGATTTTTTGGTTCTTTTGTCTATTTGTAGAAGTGTCACTTGGAGGGAAATCGGGAAACTGAGGTCTCCCTTCTGACTCACCTAGCAGTCCTCCATGGGAAGACTCAAGGCAGAAAGAGCCTGGTGCTTGGGAGAAGCTCAAAGACCAACAGAGCAGTAGGAAAGGGAGGGAGGTGGGAGGGGCCAGCGGCACAAGATTTGCATATTTTCTTTTAAGTTATAGTGGAAAATCATTGAAGTCTTTTTTAATCAAGGTGATGGGATGATCAAGTTTTGTTGTTAGAACTAATTCTGGCTGCTTTAGGGAGAATGGGTGTTCTCCCTTCTCTAAGAGCCAGGGACCATGCTTTTTTGTTTTTTGGGGTTTTTTTTCCTTCCTAGAATAAAAGAGTAGATAGATAACAAGGAAAGTAAGTGACACATAAAAGTAGGGAAAAACATTAATTTTCTTTAGACACTTGGTGATATTAGAGGTGAATAATGGCTATTTCCTTTTTTTCCCCATCCCTAATTTTCTAGAGTCCTTACTTTAATAATTAGAAAAACAAATTTTAGTACAGTTTTATAATGTCACTTGTTTGGTAAAATATGTGTCTATTCAAATTAATCAATTGAAAACTGAAAATGTAATTTATCCACAATTGCTGCAGGTTTGGTTTGGTTTTCAGAGTAAGGGGGTAGACACAGAATTCCATATCAAGTGCTTATTTTCATGAGTCCCCAAAAGCAATTGGGCAAAGTAAGTCCCTCCCTTCACCTCCTTTATACTCTTGCCTCACTATTTAAGACAGAAAGTAGTCCAAATCAATTAGTTTTTTAATTTTACTTTTTTATTTTATGTATAGAGTACAGAAAAATATTAAACTTACTTGACAGTAATATATTTATGTAATATGCAATGTTAAAATTTTACTGCTACTAGAGAAAATTAGCAACCATTCCAATAACTCTCATAAACCTTCAAGAAAACCTTCTAAAAAAGCACATTAGGAGTAATGTGGGACATACAATCTTTTATTTTCACATAATCTATGAATTACATCCTTTTATTATAAAAATTACTCAAAGAAGGAAAAGACCCAGTATTTACCTTAAAAACAAGGCTTACCATAAAATGTTTGGAGCACTGGAGATGTGTGTGTTATTAAACAGTTGCTCTCTATTTGCTCTGTTCAAATATGAGCTCAGCGCTTGGCCCTGGCCAGCACACCTCTTTCCTTTTCCGTCTTCTTCCAGCAAATCCATACCCACCAGGTAAGGTTTGGGGCTGGTGAGAGCTAGTGCACGACTCGCATCACTGACTGACTCCGGCATTGATGTCCCCACTCTACAGAGGGCCCTTGCCTTGTCCACACCATCACTGGAGATTTGCTGAGAGCCCTTGAGGGACCGGAAAACTGCTTGTTCCCCCGCCTGATTTCTGTATCCAGTGAAGGCCACTGTATCATATACTACGAACGAGGGCGATTCAGCAATTTCAGCATTAACGGGAAACTTCTGGCTCAAATGGAAATCAATGATTCCACACGGGTAAATCTGCATTTTTGGTGCTAAATAGGATGAAAGCCAAGAGATTAATTGTTTCACATTAAAGGACTCATAATGGAACTTCTCTGGCATCCATATAAACATGTGCGGTTTAGAAAGTATATAAATTCATGTAGATCGATACTTTGAACAAACCCCAAATTTCTTCATTCCCAAGTAATTAACTCAGTGAATTAGACTTTGGGGACCACAGCTGTTGCTTGATTAGAAGTTAGACCCTCACGGAGATGTTTGTAAAGCTCCTTTCATAAGTAACTGTTTCAGCACTGCACCCTGACAACATGAAAAGTGAGTTTATTTTTAAAAAGTCCTATTCTTAGAACCCAAGACCAAAATGACAAATATCGAATTGCCCTTCATCCACTAGTGAATCATAGTTATTGGCTTTTCAGTATTAGAACCTGCTCTGAAATATACTTCTTCCATTTGTTCTAAAGTCTTGACATCATTAATAGTCAGGATTTAACAAAAGATCATGTTACTTAACTCTCAAGTTCTCCCTAGATTACACTGATAATATTCTCGTTCAGACTTTCATAATTTCATTAAGTTAATTTGTTTTTAATAAGATCCTTTGTAAGAACTTTGATGAATTCCACATTGAAAATTCTGTGGATTGGACTTTAGGCCACTTGGACAACTGGCTAAAAGGAGCTAGTTAATACAAGGGAATGGACTGAGTGCTTTTCAGTAGTGACCGTTGATTGTGAAAAATGGAAAGAAATGGTTGTTTTCTGCCTTTTTCTGAAGGCCATTCTCCTGAGCAGCGATGGCCAGAACCTGGTGACCGGAGGGGACAATGGTGTGGTGGAGGTCTGGCAGGCCTGCGACTTCAAGCAGCTGTACATTTACCCCGGATGCGATGCTGGCATTAGAGCCATGGACTTGTCCCATGACCAGAGGTGAGCCACGCTAGGACAGAGGCAACCATGGAAGCTCTCTGCACCCTACTGAGGGTGAAACAGAGCAAGACTCCAGCGCCCAGATGGAAGAAGGACTAGCACAGAAATGGGTAAAATGAGAGGAGGAGTAAGGACCAGAGGAAAGGATTCTGGCGAGAAGGATGCAGAGGAAGAGAATCGGAAGGAATTTCAGAAATGGGTGTGAGGAAGGCAGGCGCATCCAGACGGGTTTTAAGGGCCCAAGACATGAGCTTATTCCCACCACTGCCCCTGCTGCAGATCCTCCGCTCTTCCCAGGATTTCCTCAGCTGAGATTGTGTGAAGGAAACATAGTTTAGCAGAGGTTGGTTTCTAGCTAACCAGATTCCAGCAAAATGCATATTGTAGACTCCTGGTGGCCTCCCTTTGAAAAGATACAAGGTGCTCACTCACTACCTAAAGCAACCCCCCCTTCTTACCTATTTCTCATTTACACCCAAGGAGAGTGTGGAGTGAGAGTTGAGTTTAAGGGATGAACTGATTAATGAAAACCAGAAAAAAAAGAAAGAGGGAGAGAAAAACCAGAGACCCTGGAAGCAGTCAGTGGTCCAGAGGGAGGAAGTGTGATTGCTGAGAGCCAGCAGGTGCCCAGGCGACACTGCAAACCACAGGTCCAGTGAGGTGTCTGAGCTCTTCAAGGCCCAGCCATGCAGGAATGCTCAGGGCTAATTCAGCCTCTCTCCGCAGAACCCAGGAGAATGTTTAGTCTGTTCTCAAGACGCAGCGAGCTTGGAGATCAGGATAGCATCTAGCGTATGGTAGCAACCACACAAGTGAGTTCACTACCTCTTAACTGCTCTCTCTGCTTTTCCAGGACTCTGATTACTGGCATGGCTTCTGGTAGCATTGTAGCTTTTAATATAGATTTTAACCGGTGGCATTACGAGCATCAGAACAGATACTGAGGAGAAGCGCAGGAGCGAAGCCACGGTGGAGCTGACAGCACAAGCGCCGCACGGAAAGGCAATATCTCCGGTGGAAAAACCTCGTCTCCATCGACCTCTGTGTGTACATTCCATCACACCCAGCAATAGCTGTACATTGTAGTCAGCAACCATTTTACTTTGTGTGTTTTTTCAGGACTGAACACCAGCTGCTATCGAGCAAGCTTATACCATGTAAATTATATGAATTAGGAGATGTTTTGGTAATTATTTCATATATTGTTGTTTATTGAGAAAAGGTTGTAGGACGTGTCACAAGAGACTTTTGACAATTCTGAGGAACCTTGTGTCCGGTCGTTACAAAGTTGAAGCTTTGAACCTAACCTGCATCCCATTTCCAGCCTCTTTTCAAGCTGAGAAAAAAAAAAAACACGTTTGATACTTTGTACATCAGATGCATCTTATTTAAAGGGATACTTTTGTAAAAGTAAAACCTTGTATAAAGAACAAAATGTTTCTTAATTTTATTGTGGAGTTACAACTTGCATGTTCTTTACTCCTGATGTCTTGATGGAACAGGTGTGTTCACGCCATGAAACAGGAAGATCTGTCCAAGGACACGGCTTAGATGAAAGGGTTGAATTTGGGCTCAATCAAGTAATATTTGACATTTTCACCAAAATATAGTTTGCACTTTTTAATCTAAATTCATCCCTTCTAAGTGAAATTTGCTCATAAAGCATTTGGATACTAAGCCATTATTTGCCATTTTTGGTACTTACTACAAAGAAAATTCAGCCCTACCCTTTATAATTTGAAGACACAGCAGAAAGGGGGCTTAGGGATGAGGTCCTGGTTTTAACTGTACAAATAGGAGTCATGATCATTAGTTTCATAGTAATGACTTTCCAGCACCTGGACATCTCTTCCAGAGTCATCCCACTGGCTTAGTGTGTATGCATTAGGGGAGGAGAATGATGCTAACTTTTTTTTTCCTCTTTGGTTCTTGAATAGCTTAGTTTCTTTAACAACAAGTCAGACTTTGTTATAATAACTGAAGTTATTCTTTTAGGTTCTCGTGAAATTCTTACCTGAAGCCAATTCTTAGCCTAATGCACTTCATCTTTTATGATATAAAAAAATGGCTATCAAATGATTTTCCATACATTGTACTGATCAAGTTATACACCCAGGGGTATATACACTTTATTCATGTTTCTTCTTTGTATATTTGGTGACTGTATCGTCATAGATGTACATATTGTGTCGGTAGGGCTATGAGGCATGTTACAGGAATGTAATTTTCTCAGAATTTACACTCACTTGCAGTCATTTATTTAAAAAGATAAAACAAGATAATGGGTTCTTTGTATTGGCACTTTGCACCAGAAACATATCATTATTTATTGATGTGATTACTTATTTGTTATCCACCTTGTACTAGTAAGTTTTAGCTCTGAATTATTCCTTCTTCATTGTTGTTTGTATTTATGAAATTCTGAAATTGGTGAATCAGTGTAATGATTAAGTTATTCATCACCAGGCTGTAAGCAATATCTTGAGTTTGTAGCTTAGAATGGGGAGGATACTGAACATCTGGAAGACAAGTTCATTTCATCTTGAGATCATGGTGAAATATTTTGGATATATAAATTCCTTAAGCTATTGTAACCATGTTTTATTGCAAAGATGTAAAATATGCCAGATGTGTGTGAGTTGGAAATCAAAAAAAAGAAAAATAAAATATGCAAAGAATTCACTGATTGCTTCACATTTCATTGGCTACTTCACGAGCATGCATTCATTATGTTGTCCTGTGAGTTTAAGAAATCAACATTGCCTCATAGAAGGGCCTCCCGTCTCGGGACATGAAATCAAGTTCTAATGAGGTCCTGTAATTTGCTGAAACTTGAGCTGCTCTGCTTGACCATCTGGCAGGGATTTGGAGCAACAGTGACCAAGGGAAACAGCCCTTCTTATTTATTCTGCATAATCCACTTTTGGGGTTATTTTTCATTTTATTTGCAAGGAACTTAATGGTAAAGGATATAACAGCTCCTTATGTGAGTATTATCAAATAATGCTATTTGCATTTGAAGCCATGCTTTGTAGAATTCACCATCGACCAAGTGTGGCACTGGCAGAGCCTGGGAGACCCGGAGGAGCCAAGCAGCTGCTCGCCGTGGCAAGGTGGGCAGCAGGAGCACAGCTTAAGGGACGTCAGCCATGCAGCTCAACCTGGTGGTGAGGCAGCAACCCAGACGGGTCCAGGCAGCGATATAACTACAAGCACGGCTGCCATCTGCATTGCCAGGATGAAGGGGACAGGCCCGCCAGGAGCCTGAGAAGCCTGCCTTCTCTCGCACTCCATCCCATTCCCAAACTGGAAATCTGTCCATCATCGTACCCCTGCAGGCACCCTCAACCCAACCCTTCTTGATCTCACCCGGCAGGCTGATCACTGCGTGCAGTGTCTTGAAACTGCCCCTCCTTTCCAGCACCATCATCGGGACAGTCCCCAAACCTGCTGCCCACTGGCCACCCCTCCCACCCCTACTTTACCCTGCTGCCATTGGCTACCCCACCAGTCAATCCAGTGTTTCCCCTGGCTCCCTACCTCACAGAGCCAATACCAATGGCTTAAGAATGATCTTCTTCAACTCTTGGGGCAGAAAAATCACCCAGAGAGCTTGCTTTTTAAAGCAGAATCTAGGGTCCCACCCCTCCATGGTGTTCCTTGGGCACACTTTCAACAACGCTAACTAGAGGGATAAAGTCCATACTCCTTAGAGCACCAGTCCTTCAGGAGGGACACGTCATCTGTCACTCCCCCAGGTGTCCATATTCCAGGCCAACCCCTCCATTTGCAAGTAAGAACTCCCCTGCATCCTGGCCCCTAGTGTTCTCCCTGCCTGGGGGCCATCTCTGCCTATGTCACCCGACCTTACCACCACCACCCCATGGCCAGACACCCGTGAGTACCTGCCATGGGATTCCCTCCACAGAAAGGACAAAAACTGGTGAAACTGGTGTATGTTATTAGAACTCAGAAGAATGGTTACTTTTGGACAGAGGCAGTGACTGGTAAGGGCCAGGAGGGACTTGGGGGGTCACTGGAATTCTATTCTGGGTGTTGGGCTCCATCTCAGAGCTGGGTGTGTCACAAAGGTGGGTTCACTTTGTGAACATTCACTGAGCTGTACACTGGTGATCTGTATGGTTTTATATGTACCACCTTATACTCCAATGTAAAAGTGTACTTTAAAAATTTTAAATCTGTCCTGTCCTCACACTGGCTCTTGGGACCACTCTGAATTTATAGGTTCATTGATGAATTTGCGGCCACCATTCCTGCCTGCCCCTTCCTCCAGCGGGCTGAGGGTCAGCACTTTTCTTCTCCTGGCAGCCCGTCTCCAATGCTTCCTGATCCAGAAGCCACCCCTCCACTGCCCCGAGGGTGCCCTCCTTGCTGTGCACACTGTACACACACACACACACACACACACACACTTAGTCCACTCGAGCAGTTATAACCAAATACCTGAGACTGGATAATTTATGAACCACAGAAATAGATCGTTCACAGTTCTGAAGGCTGGGAAGTCCAAGATCAAGGTGCCAGCCGACGTGGTGTCTGGTGAGGGCTCACCCTTCATAAATGACAGGTCTATGTCCTCACAGAGTGGAAGGAGCAGATAAGCCCCCTCGGGTCTCCTTTACAAGGGCACGAATCCCACTCATGGGAGTTCCGCCCACATGGCCTAACCACTTCCATGAGGCCTTGCCTCTGAGTACTATCACATTGTGGGTTAGGGTGCAACATGAATTTGGGGGGTACAAACACTGAGATCATAGCAGCACCCACATCCCTGAATTCTCAATTCTTTTTAACATGTGTCTCCCTTTCTCTACATGATAACTCAGCTGTAGGGATTTTCCCTTTTGGTGTATGGGACATTTAGCACAAGGAGTATGGTCTCTGTCATTTATATGTCTGTCTTCCTCACTGCACTGTGAACCAACATGCTAAGCCCTTACACCTCATGAGAGTCACAACCAAGCCAAGTGTACTGGCACATGCCTGTAATCCCAGGACTTAGGAGGCTGAGACAGGAGAATCACAGGTTTGAGGCCAGCCTCAGCAACTTAGGCCCACAGCAACTTAGTGAGACCCTGTTTCAAAATAAAAAAATAGGGCTGGGACTACAGCTCAGAGGTAGAAGGCCCCTGGGTTCAATCCCTAGTACCAACCCCCCCACACACAAAAAAAGAAAGACAACCAGATATATTAAGGAGAGAAAAAACATAATGGGTTTATTTAACCAACCAAAGTTTTATGTGACCCAAGAACCTTCAGAATGAAGACCCAAAGACCCAGGGAAAACTTTCCATTTTTATGCTTAGTTTCTATGAATCAACACATGTAATTGGATAAAATGGGTATAAGCTAATGTAAAAGACTGAGGGGGGAAATCCAGCACAATTCATCTGTTCCCTTCTTCTTGGCCTCTTGGGTGCAGGATAGAACCCCTTCTGGAAGAGGGACTTGTGATCTACTATCACATAAGGTAGGCAGAGAATTCCTTTGTGGCCGGCTTTTACCCAGAAAGACAGAGGCTGATTAGATGACTATTTTTTGCTTGTTTGGGGGAAAGGGATTCTAGTTTCTATTACCTGCCTTGGGGAATAGGAAATACGGTTTCTATGACTTGCTTCAGAGGAGAATGGAAGATGAGAGACAGGAGGGCAGGAGAAGCCTTGGTTCTGAGACTGCTGATGCAGATTTCAGTGTCCTTTGTTCAAAGTATTCAGTATGCCAAAGCACCATACTTTAGGAATAAGTAAATGCGAAGGTCACCTTGGAACTTGGAGGCCTGGGTCTGAGTCCCAGCTCACCAGCTCTAGGTCTGAGGCAAGTTCTTCAACCTTTCCAAGCCTTCTCCAGGTGTACAATGGGCTGGAGACCTTATGAAGTTCCGTGATTTGCAAATCATAAAGGGCTACTTAACTGTGTGGTATCCCTGCTGAGCAGCCTAATCCTCAGACACTAGTTCCAGTGCTTTTCTGACTTGGCCAAACCTCACAGAGAGTCAGGGCTGTTTTTTTAATGATATCTACTCTCTCCATGGAGAGGCTGAGCTAGGGGTTCACCTCTACCACATGTAGACAGAAAATTGGATTTCAGCTCTGTTTAGCACCTAGTAAGAAAGAAAGCTTTTGTTTGGTTTAGTTTTGTTTGTCTGTAAAGCCCTTTCCCAGTCGGCAGAGAAACAAAAACAGGAAACCACTCAAAGCCATCAGGAAAGCCAGCTTCTTGGCAGGGTCTCTTCTGATTGATCATTCTTTTGGAAATATTTTCTCTGCTTGCTTCTAGAGCCAAAAGACCTGGTAGGGAGAGCCTCAGTGTTAGGCTTGGACACCTCTGCACAGCCTTTCTTCCTGTCTCATGGCAGAGATTCCCACAGGAATGGTTCAAAGACGGAGGGGTTTTGCAGCTGCAGGCCAGCGTCCCTGGGACAGACAGACCCGAGCCAGCACCACGCAGGCTGAAGGGGGCCTCCCGGGAGAGCCCAGCTCTGCCTTCCCTGGGAGGGCTGGGGTGACAGGCCATGGCCTAGGCAGAGAATCCTCAGCCCAGTGTTGCCAAGGGATCACAGAGCCTCAGTAGTCCACGCAAAAGTGATGCCCAAAGAGGTCACCACCCCTGACCCAGGCCAGGCACAGGTGGAAGGTGGCAGCCTTCCCACCTGCAGCCCCGCCTCCTTCCAAACACCCAGACCAGCTGGGACAAGGCTGGAGGGAAGCTTCAAGCCTTCAATAGGGGGTTTGGATGGAATGGAGAATTTGGGAGGAGGGAGACTTTATTAGTCAGGGTTCCCCCAAAGAAACAGACCTGAAGCAAGCAGACACACACACACACACGCATGCATACACACACACACACATGCATACATGCACACACACGCATGCATACACACACACGCATGCACACATGCACACACACACACACACACACACACACACACACATATGGGAGCGGGGCTTACTATGAGTTATTGGCTCACACAATTATGGAGGCTGAGAAATCTGACAATCTGCTGACCACAAGTTGGAGGCCCAGGAAAGCTGGTGGTGAAGTTCAGAGTCAGAAGGCCTGCGAACCCAGGGAGCGAGGCCAAACCCCAGGCCAGTGCTGGAGAAGATGCGCTGTCCCAGCTACAGCAGGAAGGCAAGAAGCAAAAGAGGTGAATTGTCCCCTCCCCTTTTATCCCACCAGGATCCTCCATGACTACGAGGCCCGCCCACACTGGGGAGGACCCTCCGCTTCAGTGAGTGCTGGCCTCATCTGAAACACCCTCACAGACACACCAAGAAGTAGTGTTTAATCCAGACACCCCATGGCCCATCGAGTGGACACAGAGAATCATGGCAGAGGCCCCGGGCCGCACTGTCAGCCTGGCTTCCCTCACATCGTTGGACCTGCATTCCCAGCTCTGATCTGAAAGCCCAGGATAAGGGTCCCTGGATCTAAAGTGAAATCAGAAAAATAACCAGCAAACAAGCATGTGTGCTAAACATTTCTTCTCAAATGAAATTATGGAACTCCAAGACCATCCATCATTAGTCATGTTTTTCTTGATTAAATAAAGTCAGTGCCTGAAGTGGTTTTGAAATGTTGCTTGTTCCTCGATTGCCAAAATCAACGTCTAATTTCGACCTGGCATCTGCCACCAAGAGAGGAGAGGTTCAGGATCAAGGTTCCTGGGACGAGGTAGTCCCAAGTACCCAAATTTGGGAGGCCAGAGCTAAAACTGCCCGGGGTAGTCAAAGGTATACCGGGCTGGATGCATAGGGTGCTGGGCTTCTGCCCAACTGAACCAAACTACCTGTCTCCTCCTCTCTGCCTCCCTGGTTCAGTAGAGCTAAGATTGAAATGTGTGTCTACACAGGGTAGTAGAATCCACTGGTTTAGCTTCACTTACAGAAGCAAAGATTTTATCAAAATTCTCCTGTGAAGGACCCTGTTATGCCCACCCCTGTCTAGTCCTGAGAGACAGAGAAGGGGCTGGCAGAGCCCAGGGAGAGACGGCAAGCACCCCAAATCCTGACTCCACTTGGTGAACCCAACTCTTACTTCCCTCTTAGGGTCCCACAAAGGAGAGGGACCCCCACAGGCCTGTCTCTATAGGCTGATTCAGGACCATGGCTGGAGGCCAGAACTCCAGGTGGGGGCTGGAGCTGGAAGCATGCAGGGAGAACTCAGGTCTCCAAGCGCCTTACCTTATGCGGCCTGAGGGTTGGGGGCAGGAGCTACAGAGGAGGGAGCCCCAGGAGCCGCCACACCCCCTGCCAACCTGAAAGCCTTTGTCCTTGAAGAGGGGCTCCTGCCATCAGCTGGGCTTCTTACTTAAAAGCAGAGAAAGTCAACTGGAGATTAAAGAAGCAGAGAAGTGATTTATCCAAGGGGTATTGGGAAAATACCCCTTGCAGGGCTGCAGGGTGGGCCAGTGGCCATGAACAGTGTTCCCAAAGGGAACAATTAGAATGTGGAATCAACACAAAAACCTTCTTTAAGTGCATTGCTGAGCTGACACAAAAAGGAAGATTCCCCAGTGGCAAACCACAGAGAGAGTAGGAGGCCTGGCCCGCCCAGGGCTGTCCTGGAGACTGAAGGAGCCGGTGCAGGGGCCACTGCCTGGAAGAGGCTGGAGGCTCTCAGAAAGTGTCAACGCTCATTACCCAACCTTGGCTGCAAGAGTTTGTGCTTGTGTGTTGGCTGGGTGGTTGTTTTCGTTTGTTTGTTTTTTAAATTTATTTGTTTATTTATTTATTTTGAGACAGGGTCTCACCACGTTGCCCAGGCTGACCTTAAACTTGTGATCCTCCTGCCTTGGTCTCTCGAGTAGCTGGGTTTACAGGTGTGCACCACGGCACCTAGGATGGTTTGGTTTTTGAGTGAGAAGATAGGAGACCATTGGCTCCTTTAGTAGAGATGGAGTAGTCAAGATATGAGGCCTGTGGCTGAGGATGAAGGCATTCACAAAACACACGTCCATGCGACAGGGATTCGCAAGCAGAAAGCAATGGGAACCAGGAAGGAAGGCGACTATGCCAACCAAAGGTGGGGGTTGCTGCTGTGACGGAACATCAGGCTAGTCTTGAGCTTTCTAGCAAGGCCAGCCAAAAACCAAAGCAGAGACGGGTAATCACAACACTGAGTTATTATTAATAGTCCCGTTGAATGCCTACTGGGTACCTGGCAATTCTTGGAACTTAAATACATTATCGGAGCCTCACAACAGCCACAGATGGTGGACATTAACATTCCAATTATTCAAATAATGATTAAAAAAAAAACGCTGCAACTCATAAGGGTTGAAATCTTCTCCAAGGATAAACACAAAAAGGTTTCCTCACACTAAATTCCAAAATTAATTTATGGTTATATATGGGACTCTGAGAAACCAAATGAACAAGGTTTATACAGCACATGCAAGAATAGCTTTTATGTGACTTTTCCCATTATTAATAGCATTTGATAAAATCCAAGGATGTATAATAAGAAAGCAGCTCAGGGAGGTTAATGCTCGGAAGTACTAAATTAGAAGGACCGAGGGAAGCCGGGCGTGGTGGCGCACGCTTGTAATCCCAGTACTTGGGAGGCTAAGACAGGAGGATCCGGGTTCGCAGCCAGCCTCAGCTACTTAGTGAGGCCTTCCGCAACTTAGTGAGACCCTGTTTCAAAATAAAGAATAAAAAATAGGCCTGGGGATGTAGCTCAGAGGTAGAATGCCCCTGGGTTGTATCCCCAGTTCCGCAAAAAAAAAAAAAAAGAAGGACCCAGGGTTGTAGCCTTCCAGAAATCTAGTTTAGTAAATTGTCTCTAGATTGGGGCGCTGCTAAGTATTTGAGAGCAGGCGATCTCTGTGACATGCTCCGGAAGGGGCCTGGCCTACAGACTGCTGGTGGAGGATCATCTGGATGTTGTGGAAATCATGCCTATGAGAAATGAGGAACATGAGAGCTCAGGAATGTTGAGGAGCCTGGCTGATAGCCCCATGGAAGGGAAGGCTTCTCCATTCATTAATTCAGCCTTTGTCTTTTTGCCAAGTGCTGTGTGAGGCCCTGGGCTCAGGCAGTAAGCAAAACCCTCAGTTGGGGGTGGGGGCCAGTTAACAAACCCTCCATCCTCTCAATGCCAAGTGTAATTGCTGTGCAAGTGATGCCCAACAGAGGCAGAAGGACCACACAGGCCCCTGATTTCATGGGATCATATCCCAGAATGCCCAAATCACTGCATGAGCCGGGTGTGGCGGCACACGCTTGTAATACCAGTACTTGGGAGGCTGAGACAGGAGGATCGCAGGTCCGTGGCCAGCCTCAGCAGCTTAGTGAGGCTCTCTGCAACTTAGTGAGACCCTGTTTCAAAATAAAAAATAATAATAATAAAATAGGCCTGGGGGTGTAACTTGGAGGTAGAGTGCCCCTGTGTTCAATCCCCAGTACCACAAAAAAAATTAAAAATTTTTAAATCACTGCATTAGTACTATTTCATTTTTAAAGAAGTTATATCCAAATGGTCGCTCCTATTGCTAAATGGCTATATATTCCAAACTTGACTCAGTGTCTGCTCTTGCTAAGAGAGTTCTAGGGCTTAGGCAGTTCTCTGTCCCTTCAACCATATTTCTCCAGCTAGGATGACTGAGAAAGAAAATCCAGGCTACAGTGAATTTTGCAGGCCTGGATCTCAGCAGCCAGCTTTAGCTAAGAAGGAAAATAGAGGACAGTGTGTGTAGGAGGGGTGGCTGTGGGGGGAAGGTGCCCGAGGGAGGAAGGCCCTGCCTCTGGGAGGAAGCAGGTGTCCTGCCCCGTGAAGGGATGGGCTTAGGAACTTACTCCTCCCTTCCCCCACACGCCACCTCCCTCCTATCCAGCCTCCTACTAAAGCATTTTCCAGCCTGTGCAAGTTAGCTAGAATTCAAAACTGCTTTGGAGAGACATGAAAAAAAAGACAAATAAGTAGGAGAGAAGACAGGAATTCAAGGGAGATCTTTTGGGAAGTGTTTAAATGGGGAGGGGATGTGATCAGAGAGCTTTCCAATCACGGGCACCTTTGTTCCACTTCAAGAGAAGAACAGCCTGCCTTTACTTTATGTAATTGCATATCGCGATATAAACAAATATCACTTCAGATCGAAACTTTGAAAAACCAGAGTTACATCAACGAAAGCCCCAGCAAACCTGCTGAACGCCTCCTGGTAAGCTAGTGGACATCACTACTGCTGCTGTTGTGCGGCTGGGGAGGAATGCAGGGGGCCTGGGGTGAGGGGGGCCCATGACCAGGGCTGGGCTGGGGAGAACTCCAGAAGGTAACAGAGGAAAGGGTGTGTGTGGGGGGGGGGGGCGAGCAGGTAGCCTGGCTCCCCGGGCACACTGCTACTCCTTGACCCCTCAGGGAACTGGGGTCCCACCTAACTTTTTTTTTATTATTCAGATGAGATCAGTTAAAAGGTATTGCAATTAGCTAGATCTTAGGAAGATCTTTCATGAAACATTGATATAGCCACTACTTTTTATTATATATAATGTGCTATTAAACTTTTATTGATTTGTTTTTATAATTTTAACACTTTTATTGGTGTAATATAATTATACATCCTGGTGAGATTCAAAGTGACACAAACATAAACGCACACCTCCCTTGCTCTGTTTCCCTCCGTGCTGCCTCCCTCCCCCACTCCCCTTCTCCCCTCCCCATACACGTTAGTGAGACTGGTACTGAGACCTTTTTATACCTACACAACCTTATTTGAACTATTCCCTTCCTCCATCCTCATTTTCCCCTCCTCGCCTCCCTGTCCCAATCCCCTTCCACTATTCTACTGTTTTCTCTCCTTATTTGCCTGAAATCCCTTTTGCTTCCTATTTTTGTTCTAGCTTCCACATATGAGAGAGAACATACCACCCTTGACTTTCTCAGACTGGCTGATCCACTTAGCCTAACATTCTCTAGTTCCACCCATTTTGCTGGGAATTTTGTTCATTTTTATGGCTGAGTAAAATTCCATTGTGTGTATACACCACGATTTCATTATCCATTTGTCTCTTGATGGACACCTAGATTGTTTGCGGAATTTGGCTACTGTGAGTTGTGCCGCTATAAACATGGGTATGCACGCATCACTTACCTGTTTTCAAAAACATTTTATTTTATGTACAAAGAAACACAGTCTCTTTTGAGGAAGATCACTCAGTCCAACCTGACGCTGCCCACACGTGTTGAGGCCGTATTTCCGGATCAGACCATTCCAGTTTAAACAGAGGAGCGAGAACTCTGGTGGAATTTTCGTAGATGGCTCCAATAGAGCTGCTGGTGGCCCATCTTGCTTTCAAGTCTGCAAAGAGGCAAAAGCATCACTTAACTTTTAAAGGGCCATACACACAGCCTAGAAGAGGCAATTCTGGTCTGGACTATTCCAAAAGGAGACATTATGTAGTCCCCTCCTCAGCCCCTAAGAACTTCAGCAGCACCCCAGGGCACATCTGATTCTTGGCAGTAGGGGCTCTAATGTGTCCCCTGAACCTGAATGTGTGGGTTTGCTTCAGAAACTCAGAAAAGAATGTTAGAGAACATGGCTGCCTAAGCTGGGAATTCTTCATTTCCTTGTTCATTTCCTCTTAAACTTCTCGAACATGTTGTAATCAGATTACAGCTTGCTGGTTATGAAATTCCATCTTCTTCCTCAACTCCAAGAAGGGATTTATAGTCTTCCTGGCAGAAGCTTCCTCCCTGTGACTTTCATAGATAGACAGTACAGAGCTTTCTGAGGGACTGTGACTCGTTATTGGACAAGTCCAAAATATTTTGCTCTTTTTGTAGAAACAAATACCACCCCATCATAACTTCCCAGTATACACCTAGTCCTGCCCCTGGCAGCAGAACAAACTGATACTAGGAAAAGTGAACAATCCTACTGGTACCAGGAGCCCCAATATCCCTGGAAAGTATCTGTTGCTGATGGGAGAGACCTCGGTGACAAAAATCCTCACGGCTCATCTTCCTGCTTGATTTGACAAGAGGGCTGCAATGAGTTCATCTCAAATTTATATCTTAGTTATAAAATTTTAAAGGAGGGAGGTTAAAAAACAAACCTTGTATCACAGAACTTCAAACACTGATCTACAAAATGAAAAGATCATGAGTAGCAATGGTAGCACATAAATGTAATCCCAGTGGGAGGCTCAGACAGGAGAATAGCAGGTTAGAGGCCAGCCTCAACAACTTAGCGAGACTCTCAGAAACTTAGTGAGACCTTGTTTCAAAATTAAAAAAGAAAAGTTAAGTAGGGATGGGGGTGTGTCTCAAAGGTAGTATGCCCCTGGGTTCGATCCCTAATACTACAAAGAGGAAAAATGAATAAATAAAGATCATGAGTGTCTACATTGACTTTTGTAGATAGAATGCAGAGTTTATAAGGTTATTGATATTTGGTCTGTGGGTAGACTAAGGAAAAACACAAACAGTTGTTGCACTATCCCTGACTGATTTCTACATAAGGTAGAGGAAAGTATGGAAGTGGCCAGTGTTTGGGAATGAAATCCAGTTGTTCTTCATATAAAATGCTATAACGAGAAATCCAGACCTGAAGTTCTAAGGAGAAAACTGGCACAAGTTTAGAGGGGAAAACTATTGAAGTAAATGGCCAGGCATATGGAATGTTGGCACAGGGATATCGGGGTGGCCCTTTGAGAAAATGAGGTACACTACATGTTAAGTTTATAAAGAAAGGCACAAAATTCAAGCAGTAAATAGAAGTAAAAAAAAATGGCAAGAATCAGGGCAAACCATTTAGGCTCTATGTTGGCAATAGGGAGGCTCAGTTATTTTTAAAACCATCCACTACAAAATATCTAAAAATACCAGAGATGACAAGAATATATGGGAGGTCACCAGAGGCCAAAAGCAAAGCCAAGTTATGTATCTAGAGAGGTAAATTCTAGGAAGCCTGCAATTACCATAAAGCTTTTTGTCATTCCCAGTTTCCAGGACCCTGAGGAGAACAAAAGATAAAGAATGGACCAATCGAAGTGAGTATTTGGAACCAAGCCACCCACTCCAATAAAGCCAGAACTCCTAAAAGGCTATTCTTAAAATGAGTGGACCAGAAAAAAAAAAAAAGCAAAGGAATTTGTTTTTCTTTGGCTTAGTATGGAGAAGGGCAAATCTCCACTAAAAATTTACAATCCCAGCCCAGCCCATGACTTGTGTGATGTTTGAAAGCCCCAAGACAAGAATTCAATTTAATGTGGTCCTAGTCTTGTCCTTCTCTGGGCACCTGAAAAAATGCAAATTTGGACCTGGAGAAATGGACTGTGATCTTCAGTAATTTCCCATGGTTACTTTTGCGTGAAATATGAGCACGCACACTCTCTCTCTCTCTCTCTCTCTCTCTCATAGAAAGAGAGAGAAGGAAGGAAGGAAAGAAGGAAAGAAGCCACCAGGAGCAAGTAAAAAAAAATCTGCAGCTGAATCACAATGCTAAATAGTACATATATTGGGACTATCAATATCAAAATGTGTTAAAATGATGTTTAATATGTTTTATATTTTTAATATGCACTTTTATATTTTGAAGTTCTTTTGGTTATTTTTAAGGAAATGGGGAGAAAGGAGAAGGAATTAAAAAAAAGGACACTCTATTCAAAAATGACCAAGCCAGGTGCCTGGCGTGGTGGCGCAGGTTTATAATCCCAGTACTTTGGGAGGCGGAGACCAGAGGATCAGGGTGGCCAGCCTCAGCACTCTCTCTCTCTCTCTTTCTACTTAGTGAGGCCCTCCACAACTTCATGAGACCCGGTTTCAAAAAAACAAAAGTATAAAAAAAATAGGGCGGGGGTATAGCGCGGAGGTAGAACGCCCCTGGGTTCAATCCCCGGTACCTCAAAAAAAAAAAAAAAATGACCAAGCCAGCTGAGTGTGGCGGTGCACTCCTATAATCCTAGACAGGAAGATTGCAGATTTGTGGCCAGTTTTAGCAACTTAGTGACACCCTCTGCAACTTAGTGAGACCCTGTTTCCAAATTTTAAAAAAAAAGGGCTGGGGGTGTAGCTCAGAGGTAGAATGCCCCTTGGGTTCAATCCCCAGTGTGCGCGCACACACACACACACACACACACACACACACACACACGACCAACCTGATTTCAAAAATAACCAAATTGAACTTCACAAAATAAAAAATGCTATTAGTAAGACACAAGCTTAATAGACAGGTTACACAGAAGGTTAGACTCCGCTGAAGAATTAGCAAGCTGAAATCTAGATCTGAACGAATGGTCTCCAATAGGAAGTGGTGACATGACAAAGAGGAAGACATGGAGGACAGGATGACAAGTTCTATGCATGTCTAGTTGGAGCTCCAAAGGATGGGAGGAAAGTAATATTCAAAGAAATAATGGTTGAGAATTTTCCAAAACTGGTGAAAGACACGAATCTGCAAGACAATGATTCACAAGTAGGACAAACCTAGATATATTGGAGTGACAACATAGACCACCCCATAACAAAGAAAAAAAAATTTTTTTTGCAGTACCGGGGACTGAACGCAGGGGCGTTCTACCTCCGTGCTACGCCCCCGGCCCTATTTTTTATACTTTATTTTGAAACCGGATCTCACGAAGTTGCGGAGGGCCTCACTAAGTAGAGAGAGAGAAACAGGAAGAGAGGGAGAGAGGGAGAGAGAGGGAGAGAGAGAGAGAGAGAGAGAGAGAGAGAGAGCTGAGGCTGGCTGCGAACCCGGATCCTCCGGTCTCTGCCTCCCAAAGTACTGGGATTACAAGCGTGCGCCACCACGCCCAGCTCAACAAAGAAAATTTTAAGACAGAAAATACAGATCACCCTATAAGACCACAATAATCAGACAAGAAGTTTGACTTCTCAATATGAAAAAGAAGGAAACCAAAAGACAAAAGAACATTTTCAGGGTACTTGGGAAGAAAATAACAACTAATGTGTTGTTTTCTATCATATTATATCTATAGAAAAAAGCATCTTTCAAAAATGAGACCGCAATAAAGATATTTTCACGTAAGAAACTGAGAACATTCTTCAAGGAAAAGAAGGATCACAGACAAAAGATAGGAGCTGAAAGAAAGAATCCCATGCAAGAATCTCATAAACACACGAGTAAATCCGAGCAAAACCGAGCAAAACTGACAGAACAAAACAACAATAATAATGTCTAATATGAGAAGTGAACATAAAGCTGAGAGTCAAGTCCTGGACAATGGTATCCTAAAAATGGGATGGGATTGATAGGTGATAAAGTATTCTAGAATCCTTATGTTGCTTAATGGAAGGCCGATGCAAAAGACTGTGTTAGTGTCAGCTTTCCATTACTGTAACAAAATACCTGAGATAACTTACAAAGAATAAAGGTTTGTTTCAGCTCACAGTTTTGAGGTTTTCAATATGACCGATTGGCCCTGTTGCTTTTGGCCTATGGCAGACCTATGTGGCTCACCTAATGGCTATGTGTGAAAGAGAGAGAGGGAGTGACCAGGCTGCGGCCACCCCCTCCCAGGGCATGTTATGAATGACCAAAGAGTTCCAACTAGGCCCCACCTCTTTTTGTTTTTTGGTACTAAGGATTGAACCCAGGGGCATTCTACCTCCAAACTACACCTCCAGCCCTTTTTATTTTTTGTTTTGAAACAGGATCTCGCTGGGTCGCTGAGAGCCTTGCTACACTGCTAAGGGTGTCCTCAAACCTGCAGTCCTCCTATCTCAGTCTCCCAAATACTGAGATTACAAGAGTGTACCACCAGGTCTGGCTAGGCCCCACCTCTTAAAGCTCCATAGGCCCCACCTTCTAATTGCTCCATGGGCTGGGGACCAAGCCTTCCATACACAGGCCTTTGGGGAACATTCCAGATCCAAACTGTAGCAGAAACTTAGCACGTTGATGATCCACAGGTGGCCAGAAGCCAGCACCTCTCCCAGCCCTATCAGAGAAGCCACTCCCTGTGGAGGCAGCGTAGACCATCGTCCCTCACTCTCCCCCGGGTCATGGAGTCTCCCTCTCTCCACTGCACAGATTAACAACAGGAAGGCATTAAAGCTTGTTTTTGTCCTACTCTTAAAAAATAAAGACTGTGACACTTCAAATACAAACCTTCTTCTCCTGGGACTTTGTTCGGTGTCCGGTGGTTGATCAGAGGAGGAAAAGTTACCAGGTCCCAGGCTCCACACCTGTCCTGGAATTAACAAGCCTTCAGGGTGGTCAGCGTGGGATCCACATCTACTATCTCCATTCTTTTCTGTTTGTTTTTGTCACTGGGGATTAAACCCAGGGCGTTCTACCTCCAAGCCACATCCCCAACTCTATTTTATTTTTTATTTCAAAACAGGGTCTTGCAAAGTTGCTGAGAGTCTCACTAAGTTGCTGAGGCTGGCCTTGAACCTGCTATCCTCCTGTCTCAGCCTCCCAGGTACTGGGATTACAGGCCTGTGCCACCGCGCCTGGCTACAACTTCCATTCTTAAAACCATGCTACAACCCATAGAGTCCGAATTATTAATCAAAATCAAAATCACCCTGTTTATTAAACAAAACAAAACTCAAGGCCTAGGCTTCATCTCACCATTACCAATATATTCCCTATATATAAAAATACTATATCCACTATATATATAACAATATTATATATTTATATATAAAAATTCAATATATATTTGAATATATATCCAAATTCAAATTTATTCAAATAAACATATATTTATTCAAACGTAATACACTCATGAGAAGTTTCTTTGGCATTGAACTTGACTTGGTCCTGCTGAACCTGCTCATGCTTGTTTTGGTTTTGGTTGTTATTAGCCATATGCACCACTGGAAGTCCTGTGGACAAGGGGAGCTAAGTGTCAAAAGAGTCAGCTCACATTTTCTGTAGCCATTAGGAAAGCAGACAGGATGAGCCAGGCGTAGTGGCACACGCCTGTAATCCCAGTAGATGGGAGGCTGAGATAGGAGGATCGCAGGTTCAAAGCCAGCCTTGGCATCTTAGCGAGGCTCTCAGCAACTTTGTGAGATCCTGTTTCCAAATAAAAAATAAAATAGGGCTGGGGGGTATAGTTCAAAGGTAGAATGCCCCCGGGTTCCATCCCTAGCAACACACACACACACACACACACACACACACACACACATACACATACACAAAGGTAGGCAGGATTAACAATGAATGGCTATCTTTCTGGACTTCCTTAAGTGGTACCCTTATAAGAACAGGCATGGGATGGTTTTTAAAAATGGCATAAAATCAGTTTCAAACATTGTTGAGAAACTTAAGCAAGGAGGAAATGTCTTTAGAAATCATTCTGATTAGATGGCATTCTGCAAATGCATCCTGACGATTACGCGGCTACAGACCAACTCCTCCTGTAAAACAAATCCCTGGTGTAAATGTGCAATATGTGACATGGGACCAGAATGGGATTCCTTGCCAGAGGGCGAGCGTGAGTAGAACAAGTCTCATCAGAACAAAACCCCATATCACACTCTGGGAAGAGTTTTCACCCATTTTTAAGTCAAGCAACAAATACAAGTTAAATTTTATAATTTTTTTTTACATGTGATTATGTCTTTTGTTTCCTAGTATGGGTCCAGACATCAAATCATTCATTTCACCTGTAAAGTCCAAAGCTCAAGAACTTCCCCGAGGGTCCTGGTGTGTAGCTCAGTGGTAAAGCACTTGCCTAGAATGCACAGGTCCTGGGTTCTATCTCCGGTACTGGAAAAACAAAAGAGAAAATAAATTCAAGTTTTGTCTTCAAGTCCTCTACACAGAATAAAAAAATATAGACACTACTAAGAACAAGAGCCTGCTTCCCGGACCTTCACGGTCAGGGTTGGTTTCTGTGAGGCCTCTCTCTTCAGCCATCATGTCCTCCTCTAGCTCCTTCTCTGTGAGCACAGTGGCAGAGGGGCGTGGAGACAGAGAGAGAGAAATCTCTCTTGTCTCTTCCTGTACTTATAAAGCCACAATTTAATCTGATTAGGGCCCCACCCTTATGAGCTCATTTAACCTTAATCACCTCTCTAAAGGCCCTACCTCCAAGTCTGGCCAAAGTGGGGAGTTAAGATTTCCACACGTGCGTTCCAGGGGGCAGGGGATACAATTCTGTTCCTAACAAGCATATTGCTTAGTAGAGGTTCACAGGTGACATGTGAGAATACCGCAAAACCGCCCACTTGTGTAGACTCTCCCCAGAGGAGGAGCGTCACCTCTATCTTCCCAGATGTGGTTTTGCATCTCACAACACTTAGCTGCTGACACAATGGTGGCAAGTTCCTTAACAGGGTTTGCATGAAGGTCACATAACACGCGACATGAACACGGGCCCTATGCGTCATAGGAGACTAGTACCTTCGAGTGCCATGTGACTCTTCTTGATCGCTCTGTGTGCTCCAGAATTGGGAGATCAAAATGGTGTGACTGGGCAGGATCAATAAGGAAGTTAAATGACTACCACACTGGTTATTTTAGAATAAAGAACCTCAAATTTATTTCCAGTTTTTCAGGGTTAATTTTCTTCTTTTGGTTCCTTTATACCAAAATCTGAACAGCTAGATTGCCAGAAATATGTCTTTTGTCTTATTCTCTGAAGCTGCCTTCCTTTTTCTTCCAAAAGTGAAAAAGGATTAGGATTATCAGAAAAACTAGTGTGAGTGTATCCTTCATGGGACTGTCATTTCTCTAGTAATCAAACACCCTGTACTTAGCTCTTTAAGCTGAGATTGAGTTGAACTATGTCACTAATGTTAATTGCCAGTTTGATGGAAACCATCTTGTCCAAACTCTCCATCTCTGATCCAGGCCTGTTCATTCTGTCACAAAATTAGAAATCAAGAAGCTTCCAGAAGGAAAGTGTGTGTGTGTGTGTGTGTGTGTGTGTGTGTGTGTCTATGCTCTTGTGTTCTGGCTTTTATACCAAGAAGGTCATTTGCAAGAGAGAAGGAAAAAAAATGAAGCAAGTGGAAATGAAATTAGACCTGTGTTTATACAGTTCTCCTCATTGGCCCAGGACGTATTTTTGAAAGTTTGTAAACTAGCCTTCCAGTTTAAATTGAATAAGTAGGTGCAGCTGAGTAAATGGAGAGGCCTGGGTTTGCAGCCATGTGTTTTCACTTTAAGATTACATTGAAGAGGAACAGAGGGGGTTAGAAACAAAAATAAGAAAGAGAGATATAAGACAGGCTATGTTTAAGGGAAAATGTGAGAAAATGAAGAGTCAAAACAGAAGTCCTCTTTGCTGGGCCCCAAGGGGCTGGCAGTCACTCCAGCCTGACAGGCGAGAGAGAGTAGCCCCCTCGGAGCCGCGCCTATGATCTGGGGGTGGAGGGAGACCTACAAGGAAGGGATTCCACACCCCGGAAGGCCAGGTGCTGGGACAGGACCTTAAAGGGTCAGAAGATGGCCTGGAATTAAGACGGCTTCATCTGGGAGACTTTCCCCTGGAAAGCCATTTATCTGCTCTTAAAGACCAAATTAAAACTACCGGTCTGGTACTCTAAAAGAACAGGGATGGGCTACACTGTGTCCTCCAAAAATCCATATTTTGAAGTCCTGCCCCCCAATACTCCAGAATGTAATTGTATTTGGAGATCAGGTCTTTGAAGAGGTGACTGAGTTAAATGAGATCACTAGGGCGGGGCTCCAACCCACCATGTCTGGTGTCCTTGTAAGAGGAATAAACGCTGGGGTACCAGGGCACGCACCGGAAATACAGGGAGGACGCAGTGAGAAGATGCTTGTCTGCAAGTGGAGAAGAGAGGCCTCGGGGGAGCTAGTCCTGTACACCATGTCTGGTTTTATCATCCTTCTGGATACCTTCTTTATACATGTTACATTTTGGGGTGACTGCCCTTTGCATGTCACACCTTAGTGACCCTGCGTTGTTTCTCCATCCCTTCCCACAGTGCAGGGGGTCAAGGTGAGCAAGGCTCTGCAGGTAAACTTCCAATCCATGCCATCTGACCCCATCTGCTAATGTCTAGCTAGCTAACAGATGGAGGCAGAGACTCCAAGAAGGCCAAAGATTGGACCCCGGAAAGCCACCAGAAGCAGGACAAAACATCCTCCTACACGGCCTCAGAAGGAGCAGCCTCGCCCACAGCTTGGTCTGGGCTGCTGGCCTCCAGAACAGTGAGACAATACGGTTCTGTTGTGTAAGCGACGGCAGATCCAGGAGATGAATACACTCCCCCTACTCAGCTCACCTCCTGGGACCCTGATGAAATTATCTCCTGCATCGTCCCACCTGGCATCTGCAGATCAGGAAGGTGTGGGGCTTGACGATTCGGGATTTGTGCTCTACAAGGGTCTGGCTGCCCTGAACCTCTTCATACTCATCCCCTGTCCCTACCTCCATGCACCTGAATCTCTCCCCCACCCACCATTCTGGTTCCTCTCCAGAATGCCCTTCAGGCCCACAGCCCTTGGCCGCTCTGGTTTTAGGCTTTATTTCCTCAAAAGTCTTCCTTCTCCCTGTTTTGCCAACCAAGCTGGTAATTGCAAGCTCTCCGGGGATCCTGTCGCCTTTGGATCCTCTTACTCAAAGCCTGACATATATTAGGCATTCAGTAAATATTTGTCGAAAGAAATAAATAAAAGAAAAAGTAATACTGAAGGGTGGGATGTAAAGACAGATGTGTTAGACTATTACTATGTGACCAGTTATCCCACACTTCCCAGTTTGTTCTCATGGTTTCTGTGGGATCGGAATTGGGAACCGCTAAGCTGGGTTTGGCTGAGCCTGACTAAAATATGAAAGATTTGCTTCCAACCTCACTCACGTGGTGGCTGGCAGGTGTCAGTCCCTTGCTGGCTATGAGTAGAGACCTTGGTTCCTCACGTGTGGGAACCTGAGGGTCTTCAGGACATGGTGACTGGCTTCCACCACAGTGAATGACTAAGAGAGTGCCCAAGATGACAGCCATAGACTCTTTTAACCTAATCTTGGACAGGATGTACCATTACTGTCACGTATGTATGGTATGGATGCAGGGTGTGTGTGTGTGTGTGTGTGTGTGTGTGTGTGTGTGTGTGTGTTACACAGCATGTGAATTCCAGGAGCCTGGGATTAATTTCAGCATCCTGAAAGCTGCTGACCAAGACAGGCATAAGGTTCAAATCCCAGAATTTCTTTCCACTGACTCTGGTTCAGGTTGTTACCTCTGTGCATCTCCCCTGTTGATTTTTATCTGAGAACTGACAGCTAATAATTTCAAAACGACTGACTATTCAAGTGGTTGCCTCTGTTGTCTCACTGACCCGTGCATCACCCCCTCCCCAGAGGCAGCTACCCATCTCCAGAGAGGGAAAACCCTTGCAGCTCACCTGGCCAGGAGGGTAACCGAGGCTACAGACTTGAGCTGAGGTCTACCATGTTCTCCACCACCCCACTACCGACCCCACCCTCCTGCATCATGCCCTTCCTGCCTGCCCTGCCTTGGAAGCAGCTTCACTTCCCCAGGGGCCTGGACTGTCCTGGGGAGATGCAACTCCAGTCCTTAGGAGAGATTCTGAGAGGTGGACAGTTTGTCTGTTTCTGTGGACAGACCCCAGGAGTCAACCCTGCCCAGTGCGCAGCTTGGTGCTGCCTGGGGTTTCCAAACATTTACTTCTGCTACTTGGGGATGGGGGAGGGAGGACCTGGACTGAACAGGCCTGTGGTTTGGGGGCCATTCGTCAGAGGCCAAGGACACCTGATGGCAGTGGGCAGTGGTGGGAGGGACAGGGAGAGTGACTTTGCTGTGAGGCTTAGCCTGGAAGGACCATGGTTCCAAGCCTCCAATGGGAGGGCCTAGTTCCCCCTTTCTGTTGGAGTTCACATTTCAGGACTCTCTTGATTTCTTTTCACACCCTGGCAGAGGTGAGAGTTGACCTAGTGGGGGGCGGTGGCTACTCAGGAGGAGGCCTCCTGGGGTCCTGCTGCTGCTCCGCCAACAGAGAAGCCCACTCTGGCAACTGCAGAACCAATCGTGTCTGGCTGGATCATTTTACTTGACATGACCGCTGCCTGCCCTCCCTCTCTCTTTCCCTGTCTGTCTTCCTCTCTCTTGACCCTGCTTATTATTATCAGGAAAAAATAATGGGTCCACACTTCAAAGAAGCAAGGAACTCCTGTTTCAAAAATCTGCAGCCGTCTCAGCTTCAGGACAGCCTAGTTAGTCCCCCTGTCTCCTGCCTGCTGTGGAAAGCTGGGGACAGATTGCATCTCTCCCAGCCAGAGCTCACGGTCAGGGGGAGACCCACTGAAGGATGGATCTGGAATGTCATGGTTACTAACAGGAACTTCCTGAGTATCCCTGGCTCTGTGGGGGAACCTGAGACAGAAGCTCTTGGAATCATGGGACTGAATTCCTCCCATCAGGGTGTTGCCCTGTAATAAGGGTACAGGAGAGGGAGACCCAACTTTAACCCAAGAAGAAAACTTGGGAAAGTGAACAGCCTCAGGGCTGAGGAGAAGCAACTGACCATGCTCAAGGCCAAGTACTGCAGTACAGACGTGCTGGCCAGAGGGGCCTTGCCGGACTGATCACCAGATAGAGACTGATCTAGGGAGCCCCTGGACTGGCCCGTTCTGCCTCACCCCACAGCGACCAGAAGGCACAGTTCCCATTCCCCAAATGAACCCCAATGTGCTGTCCTCATGCCTGCCCTTTAAGTACATTCACGCAACCTATTAACTTCCCCGTTAAGAGCGTTTCAGCCATGGAGGGAGAGCTTTGTGGCCTTTATCCTGTGATGCTAAAGGATCTTCAAACCTCTAGCTCGCAGGGCAGGGACGCCCATGGAGAAGGCGGGTGGAACAGCTAGAAACAGCTTGCTGCTCGTGATAGATGGCCCCTCTCTGTCTCAGCTCCATCAAAGGCCCATAAGAAATCTGAAACACGTTACTTCTATCTAGAGTAGGGACAATTATACCTACTTTGCAGAAAATGCCTAGCATACAATCAAATGTCTAATAGTTTTCTTTTTCCTCGTTCCCCTGGAATGGATTTGCACAGGTGGAGCGAGGGGGGAATCTTTGCTACAGAGGGCCGTGCGGAGATGACAACTGTAGACATCCATGCAACTTCTGTTCTGGTGTCCCTGCTGTTTTCAAATTCCACAGCCACAGCCCGCGCCTGGGGTGGCTCGGGACACCCCAGAGAGAACTCTCTCAAAAACGAAGTTGCTTCTTGCCCAGACCCAGGGCTGCATCAGACTGCCGCATGATGAAGTGATTTTCCTTCCCTCTTTTATTTCCTTCTTCTTCTTTTTTTTTTCCTTTCCTTCTGAGACAAATGGAAAAATAATTTGATCTCCTTGAATCTTTTCACCCTTGGTATTTTCCCCCCTTCACACCCGAGCACCACCCCTTGATAAATGAGAACATATGTGTTGAAATTGCGTCCTTCACCCGCCTGACTCGGGTCCTCCTCCCCTTGAGGAGGACACGTTTCCTTTCAAACCTCCAGAATAAATTCATCACAGCAGGAAGAACACTATTTTTCTTCAAAACTCAAGGAAAAATAAAAAAAAAATCAACTCCCATATCACAATTATACCATTTCAGAGGGAAAATGTTGCCCTTTATTCTGAAAGTTTCTTCTGTCTAACTCTGAAGGCTTTGACCGTGGCGGTCCTGCAGACTCAACACAGCTGCTTTTGCAAGCTCTGCGCTGATTCATTACTTCAGGAGCCAAAGGGTGACGCGCGCATAGTTGGAATATTACGCTGTATGTACATCTGCATTGTGGCCTGACTTGGGAGCCTCTGCCTCCCTACGTATTTGCCCTTGGACACTTTCGATGGAATTTTTATTTTAAAAATAATTCTCAATCCGGTCCTTTCATTTGAAGGTTGAACTTGCCGAAAAGTATGCTGTGACCCTTACTGTGTTACTTTACGATTGTTCGTCTACCATCCTGGTCCTTAAGCAAATAGACCCCTTTTTCTTTTAACAACAGCCCACAGATGCTCAATACCGTAGAAATTAGACTTTTGGGGTTGGCCATCTCCTGCGGCTGACATCAGAGAGGCAGGGTATCTTCTTGAGCTGAAACACCCACTCAAGAATTCCTATAAACTTCCTTACACTTCATTTTAAGGAAAACTTCCCGACGAGGAGCATTCTTAACTCTCCCTGCCAGGCGTCTTTCTGCTTATGTGGCCTTTGTTTACATGTGCCCCCTGTTAATAAAAATCTATATTTAACAGATGCACTCAAGCACCTTGGAAACGAATTTTCTTTCGAACTCAAAGCACTTTCTGGGAAGGAATAAAAGGAGAGGAGAGTCGGGTTGGCAGCCCTCCACCGCGCGGCCATTTGTTGTCATGGAATGCGGCAGAAGACGGCTCCTGCTATTTCCTTTTGATTTTGGTGTGTAAATCTGCTCTCACCTAACGCTTGACCACATGACGGTGCAGACACACATTAAACTGATTATTTCTGTCTGAGCTGTGTGTAGAATGTGCACTCTAAATTGCACATAAAAATGCTCTCCAAAATAGTACCACCTGCCTACACAAGTATCATTTTCTTTCATAAAGACAGACCCAAATGTGTTTCTGGGATTCTGCATCCTCTGGGCTGATGAGGATTGTCGCCCGTGTGTACTGGGTGCAAGCTGGGACTGGACAGGGCTGTAGCACCGCTCAGCCCCCTGGCTCCCTGTCCATGGCCTTCCATGGTGTCTTGGGCTCTCTCAGAAGATTGTGGTAACTTCTCCCAGCTGAGAGGAGGGATGATTCTGTACACTAGGGTGGATGGGGGAGGGGGCTGGAATAAAAAGGGTGGAGCACAAAGAGGCAGGAGAATAAGAAGGAACAATTCACTCCATCACAACCCAGGAAAGGACTCTTAAAAAACAGAAGAGAAGTGGGAATGGTGGCACACGCTTGTAATCCCAGTATTTGGGAGGCTGAGACAGGAGGCTCACAGGTTCGTGGCCAGCCTCAGCAACTTAGTGAGGCTCTCTGCAACTTAGTGAGACCCTGTTTCAAAATAACAAATAAAAAATAGGAGCTGGGGGTATAGCTCAGAGGTAGAATGCCTCTGGGTTCAATCCCCAGTACCGCAAAAAAAAAAAAAAAAAAAAAAAAAAAAACCCCACAAAACAAAACAGAAGAGAGCTGAGACAGGAGGGTTGAAGGTTCCAGGCTAGCCCCAGCAACTTAGCGAGGCCCTGTTTCAAACAAACAAAAAGGTGTTGGGGGTGTAGCTCAGAGATGCAGCAACCCTTGGTTCAAGCCCAGCACCAAAACAAAACAAAACAAAACCATAACAAACAGAAGAGATAAACAAACCTAGGGAGGAAGAAGGAGGAAGGAAAATAAAACAAACAATGCAGAGAGTACTTCCACTTTTTAAAAGGCAGAATGAAAACTAAACTCAGAAAAGCAGGATCAGCGGGCCGTGGTGGCACACGCTTGTAATCCCAGTACTTGGGAGGCTGAGATGGGAGGATCCGGGTTCTCGGCCAGCCTAAGCTATTTAGTGAGGCCCTCAGTAATTTAGTAAGACCCTGTTTCAAAATAAAGAATAAAAAATGGGCTGGGGGTATAGCCCGGAGGTAGAATGCCCCTGGGTTCAATCCCTGGTACTGCCAAAAATAAAAAAGAAAAAAAGAAAAAGAAAAGCAAGATCAAATTATTGTGATTTTGCCAGATTAACAAGAGAGGCTGCACAGCCTGTTATCTTTCAAACATCTGCCACGCCCAGGCCAAGTGAGAGAAGAAAGGACTCCGGAAAGAGAAAGGACAGGCTGTGAGGCTTTGTTCTAAGAAGAGCTCTCCCTGGCTCCCCAAGCCACTCTGTCCAGAGTGCAGGGAGTCTGGTCCCAACTTTGGGGCTGGTCTCACAAATGCTTCCAATTTCCTACTGTCGGGTGTTATGTGTAGGAACCGGATAAAGACCTGAAAATCCTTACTATCCTCTCGGTCATTTTAGGCTCGGGACGTACGGTTTTAAGGATGTAAGCACAGAAGAGAGTGGCTGCCCCTTGGCAGCAAGGATCAAATAACTTAGGCCACAACTTTCTGTCAATGTCTCTAAGGCTGGGAGGGCTGAGGCCAGGCTGTTTTCTCACGGGTTTTGGTTTGGCCTCCACACCTAACAGTCTGGGGCCCTTCACCCCTATCTTCATTCACTTCTTGCTTTTATTTTTCATTATAGCCTAGCTCCTCAAAAATAGTCCATATCCCTGCTCTATATAAGACTCTAAATGAGCTCTCCTCCCGGCACCCTGTTGTTCCCCACGCCTGGCACAGCTCATCCCTGAGCTCTGCGTCAGCCTCTTGAATTCTCTGCGGCTTCTGGTGGTCCTGACCTTGACCTCTTCCTTCTAGAATCTTCCCCCTTTCTGAATCTCCAACACCACTCTCTCCTAGTCTCCTCTGCCTTTTCTAACTGTCCACTCTTCATTTCCCTTGCAGATTCCTGTTCTTCAGCCCCGTGATGATTAATTTTATGTGTCAACTTGCCTGGGACACAAGGTGTTTCTGGTCAGTTTTCTGGTGTGTCCGGGAGGGTGTTTCTGGGTGAGGCGAGCATTTGAATCTGTAGCCTGAGTACAGCCCGTGGCCCTCCCCAGTGCGGGGGGGGGGCACCCAGGGTGTTGGAGGCGGAATAGAGTCAAAGGCTGAACAAGAAGAGTTTGCTCTCTCTGCCTGATGGTCTTCAAGCTGGGGCGTCAGTCTTCTTGTGCCTTTAGACTTGGACTGAAACTTACATCACGCGCTCCCCAGTTCCTTGGGCCATTGCACTATGGATCTTGGGATTTCTCAGTCTCCATATTCTCATTAATCAATTTTTTTTTCTTTTTTCTTTTCTTTTTTTGTGTGGTATGGGGGATTGAGCCCAAGGGAGTTCTACCTTTGAGCTACACTCCCGGCCCTATTTTTTTAATTTTTTGTTTGGAGCCGGTCGTGGTGGCACACCTTTGTAATCCCAGTACTTGGGAGGCTGAGACCGGAGGATCCGGGTTCGCGGCCAGCCTCAGCTACTTACTGAGGCTCTCTGCAACTTAGTGAGACCCTGTTTCAAAATAAAGAGTAAAAAAATAGGGCTGAAGGTGTACCTCGGAGGTAGAATGCCCCTGCGTTCCATCCCCAGTACCACACACAAAAAAATTTTGTTGTTTCTTTGGAAACAGGGTCTCACTAAAGTTGCTAAGAGCCTCACTAAATTGCTGAGGCTGGCTTCGAATCTGTGATCCTCCTGTCTTAGGCTCCTAAGTACTAGAATTACAAGCATGTGCCACCATGCCCAGCATGAATCAATTTTCTGTTTGTTTTTGGTGCTGGGCATTGAACCCAGGGCCAGGGCTTCACACATGCTAAGCACATACGCTATCACTGAGCTATACCCCCAGCCACTGCCAATTCTTTTTTTTTTTATTGTGGTACTGGGGATTGAACCCAGGGGCATTCTACCTCCAAGCTACATCCCAGCCCTTTTTATTTTTTGTTTTGAAATAGGGTCTCGCTAGGTTGCTGAGAGTCTCACTAAGTTGCTGAGGGTGGTCAAACCTGCGATCCTCCTGTTTCAGCCTTCCAAGTACTGGGATTATAGGTGTGCACCACCATGCCTGGCACAGCCAATTCTTTATAATAAGTCTGTCTGTCTATCCATCTATCATCTATCTATCTATCTATCTATCTATCTATCTATCTATCATCTATCTATCTATCTATCTATTGATCTATCATCATCATCATCATCTATCATCAGCATCAGCATCTCCTATTGGTTCTGTTTCTCTGGAGAACCCTAACTCAAACCATTGTTGGTATTTCCTTCCCTATATCTCCCTCAAGGTATCAAATGAGTCCAACCCAGATCTCAGCCATACCTCAGCCCTCTGGCATCAGCTGCTGTGCCCTTGACTGCTCTCAAGGTCTCTGCAGTAGGCCTCCCAAAGATATCCACAACTGAATCCCTAGAGCCTGTGAATGTTACTTCAAATGGAAAAAGGGACTTTGCAGACATGATTAAATTTAGGATCTCCAGGTGATATACTGGATTGTCGGGGTGGATCCCAAATGTTATCATGAATATCCTTATGACAGGCAGAAAGAGGTTTGCCACCTTTGTTAGTCATCTTTTCATTGCTGTGACAAAATATGTGACATAAACAGTTTAAAAGAGGAAAGAGCAGGACATGGTGGCACATGCCTGTAATCCAAGTACTTGGGAGGCTGAGACGGGAAGATCACAGGTTCGAGGCCAACCTCACAATTGAGCAAGACCCTTAGCAACTTAGTGAGACCCTGATTCTAAATAAAAAAATAAAAAAGGGCTGGGAGTTTGGCTTGGAGGTGAATGCTCCTGGGTTTAGCCTCTAGTACCCCCCCCCAAAAAAAGTGAGGAAAGATTTATTTTGGCTCATGGCTTCAGTCTGCGGTCACTGGGCTCTGTTGTTTCTAGGCCCATGGTGAGGCAGGACATCATGGTGGAGACTGCGTGGCCCAGCAGAGCTGCTCACCTCATGGTGGCTGGGAAACAGAGAGAGGAAAGGGTCAGGGCCTTAGCATCCCATGTGAGGGCACTCCCTCTGTGACATAACTTCCTTCCACTGGGCCCTACCTCCTAATGTTTCCTCCACCTCCCAATAGCACCACAGGCTGGAGGCCAAGCCTTCAACACGTGGGCCCATGGGAGGAGACACTCCAGCTCCCACTATAACAACCCAGAAGAAGAAACACAGTGCGTCCGTGGAATCCAAGATTGGAGTGATGCAACCGCAAGCCAAGGAAGACCAGGAACATCTAGAAGCTGAAGGGGCAAGAAACAGATGCTTCCCATAAAGGAGAAACCAGCCCTGCCAACACCTCGACTTTACCCCAGCGAGACTTATTTTGCACCTCTGGCCTCCAGAAGAGTAACAAAATAACATATTTGGTTTTTTTTTTTTTTTTTTTGCAGTACTAGGGATTTAACCCAGGGACATTCTACCTCCGAGCTACATCCCCAGCCCTATTTTTTTTTATTCTTTATTTTGAAACCGGGTCTCACTAAGTTGTGGAGGGCCTCACTAAGTAGCTGAGGCTGGCCACGAACCCAGATCCTCCGGTCTCAGCCTCGCAAGCACTGGGATTACAAGCGTGTGCCACCACGCCCAGCTAACATATTTGGTTTTAAGGTGCTGCTTTTGTTACAGCAGCCACAGGAGACTAATACGGATTCTAAAAGCTCCCCAATGAGAGACATGTTGCACATCATTCAGTCTTCGTGTTTCCTGGCACAAGTATTTGGCACCGTTGGTCATTCCCTTTGGAAGCCTCCTTTTCCTTGGCTCCAGCCAGCATTCTCTTCTGCATTTTCTCTGACCTCTCTAGCCCCTCTTCCTCATCTGTTTGGTGAGCATCTTTCCTGAGCCCCAAAGTAAATATTGGTATGTTCAGTATTTCATCCTTGACTGGCTTTTTCTTTCAAACTGCACATTACCTTGGAATAGTGTCTGGATTTTGATCCTCATCCTCAGCCCAGATGAGCTCCTCCCCTGCATGTTCAACTGCAGCCTAGATATGTATAGCTGGATGCCCCAAAGGCATGTCAAACCAAGCAGATCTCAAACTCTTCCTTTCCTTTCCCCCAATCTTAACCTACTTTCCTGGCAACAGGCATAGCACCCAATCTGCCCACAGAACCACTGGTGATGGTTAATTTTATGTGTCAACTTGGCTAGGTCAAGGTACCTAGATATTTGATCAAACACCAGTCTGGATGATGCTGTGAAGTATCATATGCCTGTAATTCCAGGACTTGGGATACTGAGACAGGAGGATCACAGGTTTGAAGTCAGTCTCAGCAACTCAGCCAGGTCCTCAGCAACTTAGTGAAACCCTGTTTCAAAATAAAAAACAAAATAGACCTGGGGGTGTAGCTAAGAGGTAGAATGTCCCTGGGTTCAATTCCTACTACCAATAGTAATAGTAATAGTAATAGTAATAATAATAATAATAATACGAAGAAGAAGAAGAAGAAAAGAAGAAGAAGAAGAAGAAGAAGAAGGAGAAGAAGAAGAAAATATATTTATCCAATATATATAGTTGTAATTATACTGGTGAAAATAATTCTTCAAGGTGAGGTAGAATAGAAAAGATAGAAATATTAGGCAGAAAGAAGACATTGGGAAAATAGAGATTTAAAATTTTGAAAGTTGCCGGGCGTGGTGGCGCACACTTGTAATCCCAGTACTTTGGGAGGCGGAGACTGGAGGATCTGGGTTCGCGGCCAGCCTCAGCTCTCTCTCTCTCCCTCTCTCTCTCTCTCTCTCTCTCTCTCTCTCTCTCTCTCTCT